>JARQZK010001525.1:105000-245000 GCA_030704885.1 Cynegetis impunctata | reverse complement strand
CTAAGATACAAATACAAATTCACAATAATTAGGTAGTATTAACTTAATTTGAAAACGTCAGAATTATTCAAGTGACATTAGCAGATGAGTGACGGTTGATCTTACTTGGGATCTTAGTAGACTATATAGTGAGTTATAGCAGTGAGTTATTATTACTCACGCTGTTTGGTAATAGATACTATTAATTGCTAAAACGCAGTTTAATAATGAATATATTATTCAATAGGAGTAGATAAATACCATTTTTCACAAAAGTCACAGCTTCTTTGATGATATAGTATAAAATGTCAGTATGAAGATAATAGGTTCTATCACAGGGTAGCTATGTGCGATCGATAAATTCATGAATAGGGTTGATGGATTGAAATTGTAATTTCATTTTTTCATGAAATTGTTTGCTTAGGTGAACACTTTTAAAATATTTTACTACAGTAAACTTTTAATATTATGTTTATAAACACTGGTTTGTGCACTAAAGCATTACATTCTGGCATAATTTATCAATAGTAACAATATAATAATCAGTCACAATCAATCAATTACTACAATTTGAAAATTGTTGAATAATCAATAAAACAAATACAATACATACCTAGATTAGTTTGTAACAGAATTTCTACCGTTAGTTTTCAGTAATATGTATGTATACATTAGTACAGAAACATGTTACTTTTACTTATGTAATATAATCCCAAACTTGCTGTATGAACTCAACTTTTCAAAGGGTACTAATATCCAACTATAAATCAAAGTTAATTAGAAATTGTGTTACCTACTTTCAATGTTATTTACATGGTAATAATAGAATGTGCTACATTCTCGTTTACTTCTAACATATTTTGAAAAGCTACTTTCATAGTACCTATTTATTACCGGAAAAAGTCACTTATGAAGAAGAATCCTATAGAATTAAATGCTAAACAATACCACAGCTATGATTAGAGAAAGAAAAACTACCACAAACGTATACACCTAACTCGTTAATTCTAATATTCAATAATATCGATGTTTTAAGTTCAATTTGAAATATAATTTTTTTTAAATATAATACTACAATTCTGTATTATCAACACTCCAATTAATGTTTTATACAGAATGATTTTTATAATATGCACTTTAAATAATTTATAGTCAATAATGTTTCATTTAATAATTAAATGATTGATGATTTAAAATCGACTTTCAAATCTTTTAATGATGTGATTAATTCTTAGTTTTCATTAATTTTATGAACCAAATGTTGATGAAAGTCAAGTTAATATATACGTATCTACAATCTCCAAAAAATGCTTTTTTTAAACTTAATCGGAATAGATATAACACACTATAAGATATGCATCAAAACATCACAAGGCCTTTTCCTAAAACTTCATTTGAGCACAGATTTACAATGAAACTTTACAAATTTTCTTAACTAGAACTTCAGTATTTTTTTTCTAAATATAAAATGTTGCTTAAAACTTTTATATCACACACAAATTTATTATAAATTATAAACTCCAACTTTCTAGTATTTCCAATAATTTTTCGTTAGATGCTTTTAAGCAGTATATTGAGATTCAGGTGATCAATCTACAATATGAAGCACTATTAATATAAAATCTGCATACAACTTCCATTCAGATATATATTATTTCTCTAGAAATGTTCTACTCCAACTGTATTCTTCTTCATTAAAAAGTTCACAGAGTTTATATGTACGAATAATGGCCTTTTCTGAGCATCTTCATGGAATCTAACTATTTAAACTTTTACAAACTGCAGCTTCATGATTCAAAACATAATAATATTTGCTGACCCCATCTTCTATTTACATCTAGAAGTTCTATTATTAACAAAAACAATAACTCACCTTTCTCCTTTTGACGGGTACAGAGCCATCTTCACAACGATTAGGCCTTTTAACTCTCTGGGACATCGCACTTATATGGTGCAAGCAAAAAATATCCTCCTCGTAACCTAAAAAATAACGTTTATAATTCACTGTAATATTACTGTAAACACATCATGTTTATTAGATTCAAATCTCAACAGAACGGAGCAACAATTGATCAAATACAAAAACCCACTCAATGAAACCAAAACAAAGCTTATGTACAGTGTAATAGTACTCACTACATAATTATCCATTAACTGGACATACTCTATGGGCATTTATCTAAGTCTGAAACAAGAATACACAGTAAATATTCAGCTTATCAAAACAGACACACAAATTTCTTACAGAAAAACATATATAGCAGAAAGATACATACACTGTGCAAGACTAAATGAATGAGAAAAGAAAATAAAAGGTGATATAGATTATAGCCTATGGGTCAGTGCTACACATACATGGCAAAGCAGGAGAGCTTTAAAAATATGACATACGTAAATTCCAATATGTATAAAACAGGTAATTCATGCATATTTAACCATTTCTCATCAATAAAAGGTGATAATTTTGTAAAATATAGTGTCAAACAGCTAAGGTGGCTCCCATGTCTAACATTGTAAACATTTCCACTTTCAGTGTATCACTAGCACACACCATAGTTTCCACAATTTAAATAAAGAGCACATTTCGAATTATGTCATTTCTTTACCATTTCCTTGAGGATTTTCATCTTTTCGATTGATTTTCAGATATTTTTTATTAAATCAACTCCACTAGACTCCATTTGGTAAGCCTAACAACATTGACAATGTAGGTGGCGACACTGTCAGACGACGACACAACACGAAACAAGAAGTAATGGAGTTCGATCTTTGTCTATTGTCACAAAAATGGATTCATGCACTTGTTTTATTGTGGTTGAATACATTTCGATCGATTCTAAGTAGAACGTTTGTTATATTCCAATAAGATATCCATCTAATACCTTATCCCTCTGAAATTATTTGGCCACATTCTTCTGTAATTAATACAGTCCATCTTTCTCTTTCTTTGCAATATGTCCTCGATTCCCGATTCACTCTTCGCATTCCATGGCACAAAGTTAGTAAATTTAAAAGACAAAATATATCTGAATTATTAATTATTTAGCTGTAGTTGGGTGAATCTGAATATGGTTAATATCTTAGTGAATTCTTTGTTGCTTTGAAATATAATTTGACACAAATATTTTTGTTTTGAGCTTTTAAAGTAAAAATTCAACTTAGACTTCCGAGGTCACGTGACCACATCAATATTTTTGGCGGGGGACAACATTTGATAAATTTGAGGAGAAAACTCCTAGCTTATACCTAAAATCCCATAAACTTAGAAACTTTAATTTAAACTTCCATTAGTTCATTGAATCAATAAGATACTCATTTTTATTTTGGAAAGTTACGCCCACTCGTACAAAAATTCGCATGCTCTCGATCAGGTACGTCATCAAAAGTCGATATTTACATATTATATTATTTGAAAATTAACAAAAACGGATACAATGTTGGATAACACTTTTGAACGCATCTTGAACCAAGTCTAAGACATAAAAAATTATAACATTTTCAGGCAATTTAATTAAAAAATTAAATATATCCAAATTTCGAATAACAAGAGAAATTGTTTGCGCAGCACATATGCTGCGCGCGCAGGGAGAATTGTAGTATGTTGATGAAAACCCGATTACCTAGTTTCTTATGAATAAGAACGAGATAGCAAATGTAAAAGGCAGTTAGAAGACAAAACTAAATGTTGCCACAATGGACTATTTTCATTACCAACAAGAAATTAAGAAGAAGTATATAATCTATATCATACCGAAATCTATAAAAATAATACTTTTTGATTAATGTATAAACAATGTTGGGACTGCAATTTTCACTTATCCAGATATATATATATATATATATATATATATATATATATATATATATATATATATATATATATATATATATATATATATATATATATATATATATATATATATATTTATATATATATATATATATATATATATATATATATATATATATATATATATATATATATATATATATCTATAAATATATCTCTACCAAAGTAGATTTTTGCAATTTTACAATTAAGCCATTTAACACTGAAGACTTGGGATGGGCTCAATCGACTATTATTAAGGTAGGTGACGCTTAACATACAATTTTACGACGCAACAAAGTCACTTATTTCAAATTAGATGTCACCCGAAGTTGAGAATCTCTAGTCTCCTGAATAAAAAGGGAAAATTGGAGACCTTCGAAGAGTAACAGAGTTTGAAATAATTTTTACGTATCCACAGAATTTAATAAAAATATCTTCCACACAGATTTTTAGAAATAATGGTTACTGTTCACATTGTATTATTAAAGTTTGGTAATATATTTCTGAATGTTTTCTTCTACTTTTTCTTTTCTAACAAATAATGAGGAAGCTAACAATATTCAAACCTTATTCAGAAAAATAAATTAAAATTTGCTGGTCACCGTTTTTTTCAAGTATATCAAAGAGCAATATAATTAAACAGTAAGTTGAAATTTTATGCTTAATAGTTTTCAAATGTTACTATTTAAAATAATTATTTACATCAACAAAGGTATAACATAACGTCCGTAGCGTGAAATGCATACGGTAATAACGATAGAGTTACTTCAAGAAAGTGAGTTATATTATATGTACAAATATGTATATATATATATATATATATATATATATATATATATATATATATATATATATATATATATATATATATATATATATATACCATTATACCAATGTAACAGGCTAACTCATGCCTCATGTAATTTTCAGTGTATTGTCTATTTACTGTGATAGGCTGATGTATATCACCGAAGAGGTTGTATATTAAAAAAAAGAAAACCCTGAAAAATATAAAATCCTCTTCTGTGTTAAATGTTTGAAATGGTGCTGTAAATGTAAAAAGAATTTTGGATAATCTCTTCTTATTGTATTTTTTTAAAGCTTCATTAACATTAAGTGTTATATAAATATATATATTACCGTTGTATGTATACTGATACTTTCCTACCCAGTCTTGCTTCCTAAAATAAAAGTTTACTAATCTCTCCGTTTTATGAAATATAATTTGACGAAACTATTGTGATGGATAATGTGAGTTTTTTAAGTGCTTGAAATTTATTATACTAGAAGTCAACTTCTTTTTTCAGTCTTTAAAAGGAAAAGTAGATCAAGCATGTCGAGTAGCGGAAGAATTCACAAAATTATATTATGAAGCTGCTGATAAGAGAAGGCATGTAAGTAATTACGGCTTCCAGATTTTTCATTTTGAGTCTGCCAAGGACTAATTTTTAATTTGATCAAAAGATATTGGTGTAAATCTGTTGAAAATCATTTTTGAGAAGTTATTCTGCATTACTGCTGGATGTGACAATTATTTTTATGGCTTTGGATTTTCAAATTACGTTCGTTGTTCTGATACACATCTATTAATTTTTCAGTTGATATCCCGATTATATTTAGAAACAGGGCTTCTAACCTGGAATGGTAATGGCGTTATGGGAAATGAGAAAATCCAGAAATTTTATATGGAATTACCTCCAACAGATCATAGTTTATCTACTTTGGATGCTCAACCAATCTTAGGTATTTGAAAAATATATTTATACAGAATATAATGAACATTCTGAATGATACTATATAATAATAATATGCCTTTATTTGTTCTTAAAATTAATCAAACCCATATCTGGCTGTAGAATGTTTTATAATATAATAATGAATACAATTGAATACAGATAAAATATCTACAAATGGCAGTAACTATTAAGCAACACATATTAAAAATCACCTAGTTCTGCACACTTATAAAACACTAAAACAAAATTTACAGGAAATAAATAAATAAACAAACAAATACGTCAGTCTAACACAAGTAATAAAAAAATTAATTTTAGTGTCTTAGAAACCTGTCAGCTAAATACTTGTCTACTGTGTAATGTGCTTTTGCTAGAAGACAATTTTAGATTTTATGCTGGAGGACTCTTGCCTGATCATAAATATGTTACAGATGAAGCAGTGAATGGACAATTGACATATTTAGTTCAAGTTAGTGGAACAGTTAGATATCAAGAGAAAACACCTAAAACATTTCAACAGAATTTTATTGTGACTGCAGAAGGTGGCAAATGGAAAATTGTTAGCGACTGTTTTCGGTTACAAGAGCCTATCACTGAAAAATAGATTAAATTGTATAGTCATATTACTTTGTACAACATTGTTTTAAATAATGACATTCAAAAACTTAATTATTAAAAGTGAACACATCAAAAATTTTCTATATTGAAAATCTGTTAATTATTAATTGATTAACGTAGTATTGACAGTATACTTCACTTTAGCATTTGTTTAATTGTAATTCTTGCATCTGAAGTCTTCTTGCCGACTTCATCCAAATATTTAGTAGTAATGAGGCAGTCAGTAGATAGTAAAATAGATTCCTAGGCATTCAACCTACTACTATGAAAAAATTGACAAAGTGATCATTGCGTAGATTTTTCACATGAATGAATAAAGTGTTTATTATTCATAATAATTTTTTCATATATTAATAGAACTAATACAATTCAAGCAATGATGAAAAAGTAAATTAGAACTCAAAATTTTATATATATATATATATATATATATATATATATATATATATATATATATATATATATATATATATATATATATATATATATATATACACGAGCCACGTCCGTGACTATATATTGAAGTAAAATCTAGGACATTATTCGAAAAAAATCAAATAAACCCCCTATCAGGCAGGTTATACGAGTGCATGATGCATCGAAATATTTCCACCTACCTTAGACGTGAACGTTAAGATGATTATCACAATCGAAGATTAGACAGCTGTTTCGCCCTTATTTGGGGCGAATGTGATAACCACCCTAACATTCCAAACGCACACATTGATGGAATTCGGTGTTATTTGGGTGTTTTAAATTTTGTTTCCACCGCCACAATTTTTATATAAAAACTTGCGTTTTTGCAGGTATTCAGGCTTTGTGCATCTCTTCAGCCCCTCATAATTAACTTAACGGGACAAGAATTTCTATCAAAAATGGCGGATAAATATGACGTTAGTGACGAAGCTCTGGTCCTCACTTGTTTTTTTATTGCAATAGCAGACGATTGAGGTTTGAACAGTTAACGTTTCGTGAAAAACTTTCAAACAAAATTACAGTTGATACTAAAAAGCCAAAAAACATAGAACTATTTATCCTTTTGCGGCTGTAGCCGTCTTAAGTTAGATACGAGCTTTCAGTCTAATATAAGCAGTCCTGCTATGTCCGAATAAACCAACTTTAAATCCAGATTTAATTTTTTTACACAAAAAATAGGCATCAATGTAAAGGTTATCATATAATAATCGAACACTATCCAAATCTTCAGAATATTAAACCAACTGTCAATCACTTCAAACTATCAATAATTTTTTCAGGAATATGTAGGTGTAATATTACTCATAGTTTGAAGACAAATCTACTAATCAAATTATCAAAAGTATCTTATATTCATTATGTGGGTAAGGTTTTCTTTAGTTTCCGTTACCATCTAATAGTATCAGTACTGACTGCTGATATTAGACTGAATAGCAAGTAATTGTAACTCAATCCGCTAAAAGATAAATTAAACATGTTGGTTGTCTGTTTTTTGGCTCTTCAATTTTCGAAAGTTTATAAATGTCAGTAATACATATCAGGGTGTCTACTCAAGTCAGGATCTAAAATTCCCTGAGAATTCCAGGTTATTGCAGGTGATTTTATTTTTTTTTCCAGGTGTATCGCGATACGATTTTCCTCTCGTGTCGTCATAGGTGTCGTTCACTATGTATTATAGGTTTTTTTCGGTCAATGTCTTAGACACACGATTTAATTACATCTTTTTGCCAAGAGAATATCTGAAAGAACTTGCGTCATGTGCAAATGCTATCAGACAATTAGGAGGAAGCATGCAGTATGATGGCCAATCAAATTTGAAAAAGTCAAATTGGGCACGCTTCCACAGCAGGCTGTTTCACGAAACTCTCTTGTTATTGACAGGTTTCAGGCTTGAAAAACTGAGATAAAATAAATATTCAAAATTGTCTTTATTATATATGAATTGTAATAGCATTTTCACTCATTCATAAATGAATAGGAACAAAAGATAAATTAATAACGTTACTTAATAAAGGCATTCAAATACAAAGACGTAACGGATATCTCAATAAAAAAAAACATAACTCAATATACTGTAAAACATATTATAACTCAGAAGACTTATACATAATACAATTAACGCAATATATATATATATATATATATATATATATATATATATATATATATATTATTTCTATATATATATATATATATATATATATATATATATATATATATATATATATATATATATATCAGTGGCGGCTCGTGAGGTTTTGGTTTGAGGAGGCTACAAGACGTGTTAAAAAATACACCATATGCGAAAATTTTTAGGATTTCAAGATCAACCGCCTTATAATTTAAAGAAAATCAAAGTAAAACAAGCACCCTAAGCAAGTAATTTGTTTTCACTTTCGAGACCTACAACTCCTATTTACAATATTAACAAAAACTCTTCTCTGCCAATTAATCAATTCATCTATTCATCAAATTTTTTTTTCTTTCACAAAATAGGTACCTACCTACCTACTTAACGAATTTGTTAACAGCTGATGAGAGCAAATAAAAAGTTATTATATATTTTTGAAGATTAGCGGGATTCTGCGATCTTTAACGTTAGCAAAATGATCTATAATATCCTCATAAAATTTTTTGTCGTTCGCCAAAAGTTTTACCAATTCCTTTTCAATAGACAACAAACTAATATTTTTCAAACGATCCTGGCTCATTGAATTTCGTAAATAAGTTTTAATTCTCTTAAGAGTGGAAAACGAGCGCTCTACGGAAGCCGATGTCACCGGGATAGAAACAATTAGACATAAGAGTTTATAAACTTGGGGTAAATCTTGATTCAAATCATTATCGAAAAGGTATTTAATAGTCCTCACATGATTTTCATTTTGCCCCAAAATTTCATTGTCATTATAAACAACACACAGTTCACTTTTTATGGCCACCTTATCAAAAAAAGTGTATTTTTGACATATATTTTCCAAAAGGTTATCTGGAAAATTAGCCGAAAATCCGGTAAACAAATTTTTATTGAGTAAGTCGAAGAAATGCAGTTCTTTCAAATCAGAGAACCTTATTTCTATTTGACCCCTAATAGTATCCAAAATTTCATAAAATGTTTGCTTATAGTGAAGCTCCATATCTGCGTACCTGAATTTCTTTCGTTTTGGGCTAAATTGAGTCGTATCATCAGTAGTTTGAAATACAGAAAATAGTTTTTTGAAATAAACTTCTGCACGAAATTCTGAAATTTTCTCCAAAAGAAACTTGAGCCGATTTCGTGAGTAAATTACATCTGAAAACTTGTGCTGTGAGATTTGAAAAACTATTTCTGTTTGTTCAAAAATTAATTTAAAGATGTTTAAAAAATATATAAATTCCTTATCTTGTAAGATATTAATCCGCGTGCGGTATTTAAAGTTACTTTATCGGTGAAAAATTCCTCACTTTCAACTATAGAATTAAATCCTCAAATCCTAGGCGGCCCCAAACAGAGACATTTTCCCTAGTAAAAAGTAAACACTGCCAACAAAATAATTTATTTTTTACCTGTGATCCGGTTAGCCAAGGATGTCTCTCATAATTCCTTGTATTAAAACCGCGGTTTTGTTGTCTGTTACGCTGCACCAAATTGTTTAATTCAGGGGTAGGTCGCAATGTTTTTATCAAAACTTTATCCTCATAACTTAGTGCACTAAAGTTATGGGATAACAAATAATCCACTAAGTCACCATTGAAATTTTTGAAATTAACTTCAGTAACCAAACTCATTTTAAAACAATACGCGAGCAATATAAGTAAACACGCTGCTGTTTTCGGCCATTAGTAACTACGATCACACTACGATTCAATTAATGCTTTCCAACGAATTCACTCGATGTCACGCGAAATTCTATAGTTGTGATTGGTCGACATTGTATGAGACTGGGTTCCTATCGGTGTTGCCATTTACATGTGTTTTGCTTTTCTATTGCAATGAAGTATTCATTCGGAGTATTTGTTTTTAAGTGGTGTGAGTTTGCTTTTCTGTGGCAGGCATAATGAACGTTGAGAATATACCTTTCTAAGCCTCCGCAGCGTTGCCACAAATCTTGAAATGAAAGAAATGCAGTAAATGTAAATACCTTCTATCTTAATTAATAAATTATTTTATATAATGTAGGTTAAAAGGAAGGTAGGTGCATAAAATAATATGATTTTGATTAATATGAATATGTTGAATGCTGCCTATTCAATATAATATATTATTGATTCACGGAATATTATTGAGGAGGCTTAGCCTCCTTTGACTAGCTGCCCCTGATATATATATATATATATATATATATATATATATATATTCTTTAGTTTAATCTACTTCTAAGTATTTGTTTTTTAGTGCCGCAATTTGCTCATCTAAAAGTGTAACTTCGTCCTTGGCTGTTTCCAGTAGTTTGAGATGCTGCGATTCTAATTCTTTTATTTTCAGTGCCTTTTCTCTAGCTTCACTTGCGGCCTGGCCTTCTGCAGTTTTCTTCAAGCCTCCAGGGCCTTCCCAACGCGCTCGAGCATTTCTCGCTCAGTGAATAAGAGCTTTAGGTACAGCATAAGTGGCTACTCCACCTTGATTTCGAATTGCGTCATATACCTGACGTTTGGCTATGATAGAGTCTTCATGCATGTTTTCGAAGAGGCATCCGAGTTAACAGAAAATCCACGCTTTACGTTTGCATTCCCAAAAGATAAAAAGAATCTTTAGGAAATTCTTATACTTTTCTTTAAGGATGTCTCTCCAGAAGTAGTCGACACGTTTCTGAGATCGTTAATAAAATTGAACAGCTTCAAGAACAGTTGGAAGTGCTATTGAAATTACAGTTGAACCGCTTGAATGGTTTTTGTCTGTCAAACAAATAAGCAATTTATCTAGTCGTTTATTAGCCAATTTCGGATCTGCCGCAATCATTCCAGGATCCAGACATGCAACAGCTTCCGTGAGTGGATAAGTCAATGGGGAACGTTTTAGCAATTTCAAAACGTACTGTTTCATTGCAGAGCGACAATTTAGGCGGAATTCCAGCACATCTGCAGTTTTAACTGCAAATTTTTTCAGCTGCTTTCGAGTGTCGAATCCCAAATTGACTACTTTTGCTGGTAACATATTTTTCTTGTTTTGGACGTCATCATCTTTGAGCACTTGAATAGAAATGATGGCATCAGTCGTCATGAACCTCTCCATGAGATTATCATATTAACTTCATACTTGTGTGTCTCTAAGAAAAGGTTCCACTTCTGAGGCTAAAGACTTGAAGATTGCTAGCTTTGGGCAGAGTAAAAGATCTGTTGTGAATGTTACAACGATTTCGGCGCTCTTGCATTTAGGTGTATTCTTGTCCTTTTTCACACCTTCCACGAACTTTTTAGTATTGTGAATGTTTATAGCTCTTCGTGCAACACCTGCATTTTCCAGTCATCTGACTGGAAAATCTCATCTGAGGGGAAAATTTGTCATCCAGAGTAATTTGTATATTGGGCCCTACGTGCTGGCACATCTTTGAAAAGATTTTACAGACTTCTTAAATAGGTAACCAAGTTCCAATTAATTGTAATAATACTATCTTTGAGAGCACCATGTACCGAATGAAGATCACAGCTATCTATTTCAAGCAGTTCGCTTTCAGTTAACTCTCTTTGAGCTTCCCTCAAAAATGCCTTATTAAAATTGGGTTCATCCATGGATATTTGGAGAAGCTAGTGGGTTTTGAGACTTATTCAAATGCAGCCAGTAGATCGGACACTCTCGATCGGCCAAGGAAACATGAAGTCAGAAATTGTTTCTGGTGCTATATTATAGCACGAGGAACATAATATTCGAATGGCAGGAGCGCTCAGTCGATCACATGTCAACAAACTAGCTAATTCAAATACGTAAACAAACAAACAAACAAGATTCTTAACCCTTGATAAATGTTGAAGATTCATCGTACGTACCTTCTCAAATATGAAATGCCTACTCGAGTATAGATACGCTCTTAGTGGAAAAATTCACTTCACGACTTTGAGCGAAAGATGCGTAAAAACTGCAATTGGTTTTGCCAGAAACAAGCATGTGCCTGTCCTTTTTCTTGTCTAGTCGTCGCGTGTCAAACACAGCGAACCAACTCGCCCGCCTACAGCGGCATGCATTCTCAGTATTTATTATGATTTCTCGAAATATACATTACGTTTTTTCTTCCTTTTGCAATTTAATACTGCTTTCACAATTGCAGAAAGCAAATTTGGAGAAAACTGATAATACTTGAAAAAATTCCCTGAGTGAACCCAAAATTCCCTGAGAATTCCAGGATATTCCAGGAGAAAAAAAATTCCCTGAGATTTCCAGGTCTTCCATGTTTTTCCAGGTTGTAGACACCCTGCATATATATATATATATATATATATATATATATATATATATATATATATATATATATATATATATATATATATATATATATATATATATATATATATAACTTTTTGATAATTATTAGCAATAACAGGCTTGGTGGATCTCAAAAAACTCGATTTTATTAAAAAGTTGAAGTTTCGCCACGACATTCGTGGCTTTATCAAAACTTTTGAAAAATTGAAATTTCTTTGACATTTATTGATTTGAAAAAATTTGAATAGTTAAAAAAGACTACTATGTTTCATCAAAATTTTTCGGCTGTGGCCGTTCTCTGTTATTTATTACGTGCTATTCAGTCCAATATTAACATCAAATCTGTTATTAGATGGTAAGGGAAACCACAGAAACCTTTACCCACGTAATGTTCGAAATAGGTTCAAATTATTCTGATTTTGAAAAGTCAAAGAATAGGGTATACTATTTATCAAAAATTTTTCATTACGGCTGTGGCCGTCTTCAGTTATTAATTACGTGCTATTTAGTCCAATTTCAAATCAATAAATGTCAAAGAAATTTCAATTTTTCAAAAGTTTTGATAAAGCCACGAATGTCGTGGCGAAACGTCAACTTTTTAATAAAATCGAGTTTTTTGAGATTCACCAAACCTGTTATTGCTAATAATTATCAAAAGTTAAAAATATTTCACAGGCAACAACAATTCAAATAAATACCTAATTATATATATATATATATATATATATATATATATATATATATATATATATATATATATATATATATATATATATATATATATATATATATATATATATAGAGAGAGAGAGAGAGAGAGGAGCGAAAGTCAAGTTTCATATTCTTTATTATTTTGAATTTGAATATTTTTATGAAAAGGTTCAAGAGATCATTTTGTTTATTCTAACTTATACATTCATTTGATTCTAATTCGGTTGTATTATCATATTTTTTTAAATAGATTACCGTTCGTTAGTTTACAGGCGCCCTCTCTATTAATGTTGGCTTTCTCATTAGTCTACACTAAAGTTACGGTTACCTACAAAAGCGGGGTTTAATGTAGTCACTAAAACGTTGTTACAGGAAACATATGTCTTGGTTTCCTACAGAGCAGTGTTCTACATCATATCAAATAGCGGTTCCCTCATCTACATGTCGATCGTCCTTACGGCGGTAAACAGGTTTATTTTAGAATGTTTTTTCAAGCGGCTACGTAAAATGAGTGAACTGGAGCAGCAAGAATGACGATATCTTTATGAATTTTTTAAGGATTATATATATATATATATATATATATATATATATATATATATATATATATATATATATATATATATATACGAGCCCTAACAACTATATATTGGGACAAAGTAAAATACATCAATTATATAGGTAATTGAGTTATTTTTTTAAAATTATTTTTTCATTTAATTAATGTGTATTCAGTTGATTACCAATAAATGTGGTCAATCAGCAACACAAAAAATGAAATACTTATCTACTATAATCACTAATTAAGAAGAAAAAGGTGCATTTTGTGTGGCAACTAAATAATGGGACAGTATAAAATAAATGTCGAACATGAAACAAGATTAAAGAAATAGGCGACGAGAACATTACAGTAAGAAATGTCAGTTTATTCTAAGTTACATTGTTATCGTATTGAGTGAATCACCGCATATATACTGGACAAAATAATGCGTGATATTTCTACAAGATCAAAAATTTTGAATTTAGTCATTAAAAGTTATTGTCGCAATAAAACAATACGAAGTAGCGGCTGAACATAATATTCCTAAAACTACAGTGTGGAATATAATTAAACATTATGGAGAAAACGAAAATATCTTGGATAAAAAAGGCAAAAGTCCAGGTCACCCAAAAATAGTTTGCGACAGGAATAAAAGAGTCTTGATAAAATTATGCAAAAAAGGCCGAAGAAATACTTATATATATATATATATATATATATATATATATATATATATATATATATATATAAATATATATATATATATATATATATATATATATATATACGCAAGTTACGGCTGAGTGGAATCACGAAACGGGAAACAATTTGCCAAGGGAATGCTGTCGCACGTGGAAACATAAAAGGCGACTAAAGTTTTATAAGGTTGAATTAACAGGTAACAATTTAAAAGTGTGTAATAAAAATTTTGTATTCTTATAGGCAAAGGAAAAGCCAGTGTTAACGGCAAACCAAAAGCAAGCCAGGCTCACATAGGCAAAATCTAAATTGTCTTGGTCGGTAAAAGATTGGTCCCGAGTAATTTTTAGCGACGAATCAAAGTTCTACGTATGCGTTGGTGATTACCACAAACGCATGATTCGCAAGAAGAATGATGCTTTTTACAAGGATTGCTTAAAAAGAACGGTAAAATTTCCTAAAGGAGTGATGGTTTGAGGTTTTATGGCTGCATCAAGATCAGGATGCTTTGAATTCATTGATGGTACCGTGAATGACGTAAAATATCAACAAATACTCGAAAATAGTCTTCTAAAAAGTATCGTGATGTTGAACATTGGTGAAAACTATATTTTTCAAGAGGATGGTGCGGCCTGTCATACTGCTAAAAGCTGGCCTTGAGACCACAATGTAAATGTTCTTTCTTGATCTTCCAACAGTCCTGACCTTAATGTCATAGAAACAGTATGGCATAAAATGAAACAGTCATTGAGCAACAACCCACAACGGACATTACCACAATTAAGAGCCAAATTAGAGCAGATTTGGAATGGATATTCCCCCGAACAGTGCAGATCCTTAATCCAACCAATGCCCAACCGAATTCCAGCGGTCATAAATTCTGAGGATGTTACTAAATTTTAAAAATGAAAATTTGTTCTATATCCCATTATTTATTTGCCACACAAAATGCACCTTTTTGTTGATTAGTGATGAAAGATTGAGTATTTAATTTTTTGTGTTGCAGATCGACCACAATTATTAGAAATTAACTGAATACACAGTAATCAAATTAAAAGATCAGAAAAAATGAATAACTGTCAACTACCTGTATAATTGATGTATTTTACTTTGTCCCAATATATAGTTTTTAGGGCTCCTATATATACATATATATATATATATATATATATATATATATATATATATATATATATATATATATATATATATATATATATATATATATATATATATATATATATATATATATATATATATATCATATATATATATATATATATATATATATATATATAATTTATTTAGCTATTGCAGCGGTGGATCTTTACACTTGTCGCCCTTATGAGGGCCTTCTAAACACAACCGCTTTCCTAGGAAATTGTAGCTCAAGCTTTATTTGCCACTAGATTCGAGTTTCAAATATTAATCATAAACTGAAAAATATTTAAAAAAAATTCACGTTAGTTCTAAAATTTTATTTTGTAAATGGGTATAAAATGCTTAAGCTATCATACCAACCATAATACAAGTATATATAATGTAATAACTTCCAATATAAATATGATTGGATTAAATGAAGCTTAATATTTACAATTAAATAAAATCGGTAGGTTCACTATGTACACTGATTAAGTAGTTGGACATATAAATAGACGTTTAAAAAAGTATTCAAATGCCTGTCGCATTGCAGGTACGTTATACATGACTATAGTATATAAGCAATGTTTTTAAGAAAGAATATATAAGAATGCATGTGTAGTAACGACGGGTTTTGTCAAAACCAAGAACACTCCTTTTTTTTGAAGAAAATTTTGTTCCAGGCAAATAGTTATTTTCAATTGATTGGTATCAACTCGATGGGATATTTTAAAAGATGACTATCAGTATTTTTAGAAAACATTTTGAGCAAACCAAAACACAATCCCAATCTTGCTTTTTTAATTCATGGAATTATCTGTAAAGAACGTCATATTTCTAAAACTTCAATTAAATTGGATGAAGGAATTTAAATCGTACTTTAACAAGATATAGCTAATATTTAGATATGAAATAGTAGTCAAAATACATAAAAATTATTGTATATATAATAAGTTTGAAGTAATTCCTATTTGATAGTAATGAAATAACACTATCAATAAAATTTATTGTATATTAAATTAATCGGTTGCTATTTGGTGAACTGATGGTTGAATTTGAAATATTTGAAATATTCTGGATGAATTATTCAATTTTATTAAGGTTATAACTTTCACCATGCTTTGAATAGAAAATTTCAAGATGATTTAGGATTGTATTTTCGTCTGTAGAAATTGAAAACAATGGATTGATTTTTTAAATAGAGTAAGTGCCTCCATAGACGGACCGCTTCAAGCGGTCGCTGTTGAGCAATATGTAGTGTCTATACAAATTTTTGAGCGATCCGTGCTCCAAGCGGTCTGCCTATGGAGGTACTTACTAACTTTAAGTCAATAGATCGTTACAGATAACGATATCAATTTATGATTTATATAAACCATGTTTTTATATGGTTTCCCATCTGAGAATTAACTCTCATCACAAATCTTAAGGATTTATTATTTACCACCAAGATCTTGTAATTAACTAGACGATGAAGCAGGAAGGACATCCCATTTTTGTTTGAAGTTCTTTTTTACAATTTGCCCTAGCTAAGAACTACTTAGTATCCTCCCAAAACAAATTTAAGTGATTATGTAAACATTATTTTCCCAAATTAGTTTTTAGCCAACATCAGCGTTTTATATTCAAGATATTTGAGTGAATCACCGCTACTTAACTAATCACCCCCAAATAACAATACATTTAACAAACTTTAAATTTTTCATTCCTGAATATTTCTCAAAATACGACACATACTATACAAAAACACCACAATATCGTTGACGATTTGGTCATTAAAATTATTTATCTTGGTGCTTGATCAGTAGTTTACGGTAAACCATATTTGCCAATATTTCTGATATAGTGAAGCCAAAGCGCTCTCATATTGTACCACTTTAAATAAAGTGAGAATATTATTGCAGCATATATTAAATATCAGAAGGAATTGATACACAAAGAGCTTTGTGAATTCTTTTGAAAATAAGTCGAATGGTGTATAAATTGTTTAATTTTCATTATGTTTTCACAGTCCTGAAATCAATGCTTCCAATAGCTTCTTCATTCTTAGTAAATAACTATTCAAGACGTCAATCTGTTAAATTTATTGAATTAATACCACATGTTGTATATTGAGTACATGTCGCACCAATGTAAGAGCGTTCTGGATTTACTATACAGGAGATATTAATTCGTCATACTGGATTAATCACAAAAATTCTCGAATTCTTTCAAATACAACTGTTGAGAACAACTAAACAGTAAACTTCATTAATTTGTGTAGCTATAACCAGATTATGATATCCTGCCTTGCAGTAAATATTTCTAATCAAATTAATCTTCATTTAGTCCAAAAATAAACTTCGCTTGCCGGTTGTAAACATTTTGATTATCCATTAACCTATACTTGATTAGTAGATGTTTAAAAGCTACACTGTTCACAGATTTCTGCCTTTTTAATCTAATTCACTGAAGGCATTCGAACATAATCATTAGACATATGCGCACAAAAAACAAAAACCTATTCGCCAAGTTTTTCCAATTGTCAGGTACACTGATTAATCAACATATATATTATTCAGTCCAAAAATAAACTTCGCTTGCCGGTTGTTAACATTTTGATTATTTTTATATATATATATATATATATATATATATATATATATATATATATATATATATATATATATATATATATATATATATATATATATATATATATATATATATTACGGTTAAAGTATTTACTTGGATAGTATACAAACTATCCAACTGCCTGGTTATTTTGATGAAAAATCATATTTTCACTAAAATAGCTACGAGTAATGGCTGGTTTGTATACTATCCAGCTAGTTTATAAACTATACAAAATTTATCGCTCAAACTCAAACCACAAGGAAATTACACAAATTAGCTAGCATTTTTGGCTAGTTTGTAAACTATCCACATTAGTTGGATAAGGTGTGAACCTGATATTGGTAGTATTACATAATAACCAACGAGTTGGTTAGTATGAAAACCAAGCAACGCGAGTTGGTTATTGTGTAAACCAACCAATTCTCTTTGGGTAATTTAGTGGGGTTATGTTTCGTCAAGTGTTGTGTGTTGTGACGGTGTACAGTTGTGTCTCGTGAAATTTGTTTAAGAATAGGTAACGGGTTATTAAAAATGAATCTACAGCAACAATTTGAAAACCTATTATTAGACGTTTACGACCAAAAGTCGCAAAATTCAAAATTAATGAATTATAGCGATTATAGTGAACTTTTGCAACGTATCAAGAGAATAAGTACGCGAAACTGGACCTGACAGTAGTAACAAGAGCGATTATCATGGGATAAATACTTATGATTTACCAAGAATCGAACCATCTTATGTAATTCTACATAGAAGATCTGGAAAGATTATTTTACGTTTGAGTGAATGTTATGATGCGATTAAAGCTGCCCATCAGGGAACTGGGCATGGAGGGCGTCAAGCAACAACAAAATCATTAAACGAAAAGTATCACAACTTAACACAGGAAATGGTAAAATTGTTCATTGAAACTTGTGAAAGTTGTCAGCTTAAACGGAACAAAACTAAAAAGGGAATTGTTGTTAAACCAATTGTTTCAAATCATTTAAACTCTCGATGCCAAATCGATCTCATCGACTTACAAACTAGACCAGATGGTGACTAAAGCTTTAATCACATCATAACATTCACTCAAACGTAAAATAATCTTTTCAGATCTTCTATGTAGAATTACATAAGATGATTCGATTCTTTGTAAATCATAAGTATTTATCACATGATAATCACTCTTGTTTCTACTGTCAGGTCCAGTTTCGCGTACTTATTCTCTTGATACGTTGCAAAAGTTCACTTTAATCGCTATAATTCATTAATTTTGAATTTTGCGAGTTTTGGTCGTAAACGTCTAATAATAGGTTTTCAAATTGTTGCTGTTGATTCATTTTTAATAACCGGTTACCTATTCTTAAACAAATTTCACGAGACACAACTGTACACCGTCATAATACACAACACTTGACGAAACATAACCCCACTAAATTACCCAAAGAGAATTGGTTGGTTTACACAATAACCAACTCGCGTTGCTTGGTTTTCATACTAACCAACTCGTTGGTTATTATGTAATACTACCAATATCAGGTTCACACCTTATCCAACTAATGTGGATAGTTTACAAACTAGCCAAAAATGCTAGCTAATTTGTGTAATTTCCTTGTGGTTTGAGTTTTAGCGATAAATTTTGTATAGTTTATAAACTAGCTGGATAGTATACAAACCAGCCATTACTCATAGCTATTTTAGTGAAAATATGATTTTTCATCAAAATAACCAGGCAGTTGGATAGTTTGTATACTATCCAACTAGTTTATATACTAGCCAAGTAAATACTTTAACCGTATCATATATATATATATATATATATATATATATATATATATATATATATATATATATATATATATATATATATATATTAAATTTTTTTTATATGTAAGAACATAAACTAAAACATTTTTTTTTGCTATATTCTTTTATGACATATCACAAAAATGGGTTTATTAAAATGAAGTCTATATATTATTTGTACAGATTTCAGAAAAGTTTTATTCCAGATTAATGGACACATTTGTTGCATATGACAGGAGTTCCTCTTAATAAGGAGATATGTAACACAGTCCATATAGAAGTCCTAATATCGACGCAGAAGTCAAGATGTTAATGTTTTTTTTTTAAATAATTAATGAATATAAAAATTCTTAAAATTAGAGTGAGCAATAAAGGGGATGTTGAAATTTCAGTCTTACTGATTGGTAATAATTTATCAGACCTTTATAGAGCCCTTTAAAGAGCATTACGATTTTTACACTGATATTGGTAAATATGCAAAGAACCATGAAACATGAAATTCAACTTTTAATTGTTGCAATTTATAAAAATGGGCAGTATTTTAATATCCAAATACAAATTTCTAACAGTAAAAATTAGACCAAGATGAGTGGAAAAGTTTTCAAAAATAAGTACCTGCTATACACCACATGCTTGCTGGTCAAATATTCAGGCACTTATTGGTTATTACGGTTTGGTAAAGTTTCACTGTCTAACACTAATTTTTGTCTGAATGTAACAGTCTGTAACAGAATATCAGTTTTATATAACAAAAAATTTCCGACAGAGAACTAACACACTAACTCCCCAAAATTCAAGTAAACTATTCAATTTTCAATCTTATTTGAACTGTTGCTGTTCATGGTCTTGAAAAACAAGAACAAATCTCTTGTGAACATTCTAATTTTTGTGTACAATAATTAAGTTTTTTTTATTCTGAATGATAATTTTTATTTTGTGAATTCTTTCATTAAGTTTTTATTTATGTTAAATCAAAGTATAAATTATGTATTAACTATAGTTATGTATAAATTATACTTTGAAGGTTTTCAAATGAGAAATCTCTGCATTGGATAATATTTGAACGATTTTTCCTTATAAACAATGCCCAAATGTATTTTCATTAGTTATCCACGCTATCTTTAAATGACTAATAAGAGAGAAAAAAATCAATTTTGATAATATTCTCAATTACTTAGCTGAACTTGCATTAGTACTGCTGTTACTTATTACACAATGATTTTATAATTTTCTTTCCATCCACAACTTTGCAATCTTTGCACACACAATTGTGAAGTCACGTGTGTTTCAGTTCTTCAGTGCAGCTAGTGGGTTTTCAGCATCCACATATAAGATATTAACTTAAATTATTACTCAGAAAATATCCTTTAATATTTGCATTATGTGCGCATACACCGAATATATGGGTATTGAAAAAATTCTATTTCAAAACGAAATTTCCTAAAATATAGATCCATCTATTTTAACTGAAATTCACATAAAAATTTGTTATGTTAAAAATGTTTTCGCTTTGTCACATGTGTGGTGTTCTTCATAGATAAATATCTCAAAGAGCACAACAGACAATTATACAAATTTTATTTTGTTGTTTGAGTGAATATTTTAAAGTAATCTCTAAGTACTTTGAAATATCATAACATTTTTGAATT
The DNA here is from genome assembly GCA_030704885.1 of Cynegetis impunctata. Classification (NCBI taxonomy): domain Eukaryota; kingdom Metazoa; phylum Arthropoda; class Insecta; order Coleoptera; family Coccinellidae; genus Cynegetis; species Cynegetis impunctata. Next base: position 223,321 of record JARQZK010001525.1, on the reverse strand, counting down.
TAACACGAGATTTCAGATATCTTCATATTCCTTTAAAATAGTTCTTCAGTATTTAATGCAAAATTTCAGTGATTATGATTGGAATATAAAAACGTTTGGGTAATTCGTTAATAATTTTAGAATTCATGTAATATGTAAAATATCTTAGATATTGTCCATGTAAACGAAATACTAATTTTTTTATTTTCGAAGTGACATTTTGGATTTTCTTTATTTTTCTACTACTATCTGATAATTAAGTCATTGTGCAGAAATGAATTTTGTGCGTTATGAATTTATATGAGTTCACATATGAACAATGTAAAATCTCGGTAACAACTAACTTTATGGACAATGAAAGCATAAGTTGAACAAAAATTTAAATATATAGAATGTCATTAAACAAATTGATCATCTTTTGATTTAGATGCATTTTATGAAATATGTTAAATTAGCATTGATAATATCAGTTGAACAATTTATGGGATATCCATTTATTTCTGTTTCATCCTCTATTTTTGATACGAGTTGCAGGAAAGTTTAAAACAATATATCTGAAATACTTGATAATTTGACGACAATGTAAGAAAAACTTATTCCAGGAAGAACACAAGTATTATTCACTCAAGGTCCCTTTGGATATTTTTATTCACTGCGGCTTGAGATTGATACTGAATTGTTGAAAAAGAGTAAATTGATATTTTTTAAACTTAGAGAATGTTCAAATAATGTATTGTTTTATAACTTGAATTATTTTAATGCATCAAACAATATAAATCAAATGGTTCCCCAGTAACCTCGATCTTCATTTTAAATTTTCTTGTTTAGTACGAGAATAATATCATTATCAAAGAATTGACGTACAAAGTGATTAATTCATAAAATTTCAGGATTCTATACCTTAGAACATCAAAATTCGATAATTCTATCCAAATTTTCATCTAAAATGTCACTCCAATTTATGCATTTTTGGTTATGAGTAATGGTTTGATTCAACTGCAGTTAATCATAATGAAACAATGACTATTTTTCACTATCAAGTAAAAATATGAAATTCGTGACTGCAGTTCAAAAATAGATGCTAAGAACCTTGATACAAATTTCATATGTGTTGCCATAATTGTTTTATTGATTACGATGGTGTGAAACTGAATAATCCTTCCAGATCAGATAAAATTGTCTAGTTTCTCATTTATATTTTAAAAATGTATTATCACAAAGTAACGGACAAATCCATCCAATATTTAAAAAAATTTTCACTTTCAAATTCTCGTGAAACAATTACGATAAAAAATACTTTCTGAACTATCCGATTTTCTTCAAGAATCATTATTTTATTCAATGTATTTTACTTATAGTATCAATGTATATATTGTATTGACGCGCCATGAACTACGTTAATAACAAATAAGAATGTCATTTCATATACATTTGTCATCATATATGAAAACGCTAGAAATGCAGGTCGCCTTAGAACACTGAACAGAGAAATATCAAAGGCTGTCAGGAAAGATATCAGAACGTTCAACACAAGAAAAGTGACAAGAGTAATAGAAGGAAATAAGGGTTTGAAGTCAATTAGAAGAACGTTCACGGAGGGCAAAAAGAACATAACTAAGTTGAGACAACAAGACGGACATATAACATCAAACAAGGAGGAGATTCTGAATGTGTTTAGGTCTTTCTACCAAGAACTCTACAGCAACACGAATGTGAATGCGAGCAACATCAATATACCAAGGGTAATGAACCAAGTATCTGAAGATATCCCAGATGTGACACTTGACGAACTGAGAGCAGCCCTGCGTGAAATGAAAAACAATAAAACAGCTGGAGGCGATCAGATTGAAATAGAAGCTATAAAGCTGGGCGGAACTTTATTGCATCAAATGCTCTGCAAGCTCTATAATGCGTGCCTGACAAGTGGAATAACACCTTCCCAGTGGAAGCGAGCAGTAATAATAATCATGCACAAGAAAGGTGATATAACAAACCTAAAGAATTATCGTCCCATTAGTCTGCTCTCCCATCTGTACAAGTTGTTCATGCGAATAATTACCAAGCGAATCACAAACAAATTGGACTTCTACCAGCCACGCGAACAAGCAGGTTTCCGATCGGGATTTGGCACAAACGACCATCTCCAAGTTATTAAGGCTCGAGAAATGCATTGAATACAACAAACCCCTGGTTCTCGTCTTTGTTGATTACGAAAAGGCATTTGATATGGTAAATCAACAACAAATGCTGTACGCCCTAACAGAATGCCGTATAGACTACAGATACGTTAATATTATTAAAAACGTCTATGAAAATGCCAAGGCTTGCATAAAACTGCATGACTATACGGAGGATTTTCCCATTGAAAGAGATGTGAGACAGGGTGATGTTATATCTCCTAAACTTTTTACGACCCTATTGGAATACATGTTTAAAAAGATCGATTTTGAGGCTATGGGACTAAACATCAATGGCGAGAGACTAAACCACCTGAAATTTGCCGACGATATCGTCTTGGTTACGGACAGAATTGATGAGGCAAGGGAGATGCTTAGGCGATTGAATGATGTTTCGGAAACGGCAGGTTTAAAAATCAACTTTAGCAAGACCCAGTTCATGACCAACTTGGTAGTGAGCGAACAAATTTCCCTAGGTCCAAATCAAATAGAACAAGTAGTCTCATATAAATATCTGGGACATGAAATTCTTATAGGCAGAGACAACCAAACACGGGAGATAGCGCGAAGAATCGGCTTAAGTTGGGCAGCTTTTGGAAAGCTAAGCAACATTCTAAAATCGGACATTCCAACCTGTCTAAAGAGAAAGGTCTTCAACCAGTGTGTGCTTCCTGTGCTAACGTATGGAGCAGAAACTTTAACACTAACAAAGAAAACCATAAATAAAATTCGCGTAGCAAAGAGAGCCATGGAGAGAGCAATGCTGGGCATATCATTGAGGGACAGTCTTTAATAAGTCCGAAATGTCAGTTCTGCGCATGCGCGACTGTTTACCAACGACATGTTGGTTCTATAACGTGTTGGGTTCTACAACGTGAGGGTTGGGTTCTACAACGTGGGGGTTGGGTTCTACAATGTGGTGGTTGGGTTCTACAACGTGGCGGTTGGGTTCTACAACGTCTTGGTTCTAGAACGTGAGGGTTGGGTTCTACAACTCTCACGTTGTAGAACTAACACATTGTAGAACCAACACGTTGTAGAACCAAGACGTTGTAGAACCAAGACGTTGTAGAACCCAACCCCCACGTTGTAGAACCTAACCCCCACGTTGTAGAACCCAGCCCTCACGTTGTAGAACCCAACACGTTATAGAACCAACATGTCGTTGGTAACAGTCGCGCATGCGCAGAACTGACATTTCGGACGGAGAAAAGTTGAAGTGGCCTAGAACCGGCCTAGCTACACTACTGACTTCGCCAAATGACTGGAGTTACCGATGCAATTGAACGCATAACAACGTTAAAGTGGAACTGGGCCGGACACGTGGCGAGAATGATGGACGGACGGTGGACAAGGCAAATTCTGGAGTGGAGACCGCAACAAGAGGCCTTTCGGAACAGAGGTCGCCCACCAACAAGATGGACCGACGATATTAAAATAATAGAGCCAAATTGGATGAATGCAGCACAGGATCGAGGACGTTGGATTAGACTACGGGAGGCCTATGTTCAGCAGTGGAAGCAGTTGGGCTGAGTGATGATGATGATGATGAAAACACTGAAGATCTTGAAGGAATTTATAATTTATTATAAGCATAATTCATTAGTTCATCTCTATGTCAATATAAACTCAGAAATGATGAAACTCAGATGCACAGATTGCAACTTGAAAAAATTTAGGGTTCCTTCTTGAAATATATCGAAACTTGTAGAGAGCTATGATTCTTAAACTAAAAAACACCGTAAAAGTTCAAATTTGATGCATATTTTTTAGTTTACCCATTGAAGGCGAATAGTTCCATCCTGAGCAAACTCAAATAACATAATCACATTAGATCAAATAAAATCAAAGATCAAACTTGAACAATTCTTTGTTTTTTCAAATATTCCAAAAAATTTTTTTTTAAAGTTATGTATTATGTTTTGCATTGCGTCTCTTTCAAAGCCCCAAATAATTTTGGAAACACACATGAAGTTTGAATCCACAGTAGTTAACCTAAAAATATATTTTTTTTCATAGTTAGTTAGTCACATAGTTAATATGTTAATTGTTGCAAATTATGATTAACCGTTGTAGCAATTACTAATATTACATATGATTCACTTTTACTATTCTTGGTTCTTGTTTTGTGGTTTCAAGTATATTACTTTCTTGTAAGATTTCATTGAATGATGTCCTCATTGACATCAATCGCAAGAAGTAATTTTAAAATAAGGCTTGATTAAATTTGATTCATTATTATAAATTTATTACACATCACTTTTATTAAGCAAAATCCATCGCTTATTACCTCACAAGTGATGATACTAAAGAAGAATAAAAAAATAAAATACACATGAGAGAAGTTTAGATATATGTTTCCGAAAAATCAGCCATCAAACCGATGAATTATTTCTTGGAAAATTAGAAGAGCACGCTAGAAAAAAGTATAAATATAGGAATATCTTATAAATTAATTACTTCTCTCAAAAGGTATTTGGTATTTCAAAAACTTATAGTTTAATTATTAAAAATTATTACTTTGGCACATGTTGACTCTCTCAACGCTCAAGTGAAATTTTCAGTATATCATAAATATAAATCGATAAAGAAAACACGTCTAGCTGAAATGTTAACTGTGATTTTTGTTTGAAAATAATTCGATTGACCTTTGCAACAGAGACTCATCAACGCATCCCAGAGTCATAATTTCAGACAATTTCGCAAAATTTTAGCCTCCGCCTCTTCACGGAAAACGATACGGGTTCAAAATTAAACTATCAATTTCCGCGTAAACTTAAAATAGACCTGAACTGATTTTTCAATTCTCAACTTTATCTTCAAACTTTTTAGAATTTCGACTGATATAAATCGACGATAACTCCCCAAAGCCATCCAAACTAACAACCTTACTTTTTCTCCGTCAAACGTTTATATCGAAAACAAAACAGAGAAAATTGTGAATTTCGACAACGACGCCGCCCTTCCGGCCTTCAGTTGGGATCGTTCTGCGGCGCGTTCGCCAAGTCCGCTTCTTCACCGTCGCCCTGTAGGAGAAATGAGGCGGGGTCCGGAGGTATGGCGGCGACGATTTGATTGCCGCCAGCGTCGAGATCGTACGCGGGATCCGCTGCCGCTTCCGCAAGGTTTGTGACACTCTTAGACTTCACGCACTGGAAATCGACGTGGCGGCTCTTGGCCTCCTCTTTTTCCCATGACATGTGGATGAAAGGGCGTTGCACGTAATTGTATATGACCTCCGATCGTCCGCCTGGTCGCGTTTTGACCTTTTCCTTGTACGTCGGATAACCTGTAAAATTTCGATTCAGTTTGCATCACTTTACTCTATTTTTAATGTAAAACTTGACGGTTTTGCTTTAAAAAATTTTGTGGACTTGATCAATCAATACCAGTTTTATTTTAAAACTGCCCAATTTTCTTAGATTCATTTGTGTGTGCATATTTAAAAATATCAAAGTATAATATTTCAAAATGAACAAATACACATGACACTCTATGAAGAGGAAGTACATTAAGACCCATTAAGGTATTCTAATCAAATCTTAGTTATAAATTGTTCCGCTATAGAATACATTATTCAACAAAAATGTTCATATTTCCTTTTTGAACGCCTGTAGGAATATTTCCTCATTGTTTGAAGTAATTTTATTGAAGAGCCTGACTACCAGATATTCTGGTCTCCCTTGGCTTGTTTGCAGTCTACTAATTTATTGAATGGAATTGGCATTTACTTGGTGAAAGTTCATATTCATAACTTTATAAAGAAATAAAAAACTAACTTTTCACAGGTTTGAAATAAAAATCTATTGAGTAAACGCGTTTCGTCATAACATTGACTTCATCTCGTACTAAACTATGGTATTACAAAACATTCAAAATATTGTATTACCTCACAATTCAAAATAATTTTTTTTAGATGTGAACAATCTGTTTCCTAGCACTCCGCCTAATGAAACTGTAAATTTAATTAAAAATTTTCTTATTTCTAATAATGTTCATCCACTTATACAGTCAGATATTACTCATTTACTGGAAATTTGTTTAGAACAAAATTATTTCAGTTTCAACAACATGTGTTATAGTAATGAGGAAGGTTTGATTATGGGAAATCGCTTACAAACTTTGTTATCAGAAATCTTCATGGATAATTTAGAGAAAACTATTATGAACCACTTCAGCAGTAAATACTTTCTTTATTGGTATAGATACGTTGATAACGTCATTGTTTGCTACACTGGTACAGATAGACAATTGGATAATTTCATTACTTATATTAATTCCATACACCCTCGTATTAAATTTTCTCTAGAAACTGAAATGAATAATTCTATTGATTATTTAGATTTAACTATTACCAGAAAAAGCAACAAACACGAATTTTCAATTTTTCATAAACCATCTCATACAGATATTACAATTCATAACACATCACTACACCCTTTTTCACATAAATTAGCGACTTATCATAGTATGATTCATAGACTTTTCACAATTCCGTTGTCCGAAGCTAATTTTCATAAGGAATTGCATATAATTAAACAAATGGCAGTAAATAATGGTTATTCACCTAATATGATTGACAGCCTCATTCAGAGGAAAAAATACAAAATGGCAATTTCAGAAATTTACCCACTTATATCTGAAAAAAGTACAGTATTTAACAGTTTAACATACTTGGGCAAAACTTCCGAAAACCTGAAATTGTTTTTTCAAAAAAATTTCAAAATTTCATATAAAACCAATAATAGCATTGGAAAATTGATTAAAAACAACAAATCAAAAATTCATAGAGATGAACGTACTGGTGTTTATAAGCTCGACTGTAACGATTGTGAAAAATTCTATATAGGACGTACAATTAGAAATTTCAAAACTCGAATACACGAACACCAACGTAGCTATATTAAGCAGAAAACTGATTCTAATTATGCGTGCCATCTTATTCAAGAAAACCATACCTTTAATCACAATTATAATATATTACAATTTGAAAATAGTCTCCATAAAACCAACTGTTGGGAATCCCTATACATCAATAAATATAAAAATTCAGGAAATTTAGTTAACGACCAGATTGAAGTAAACCCTTCTCCTCTCCTTAATCTGTTCAATGTAGGTACCTACTAATAGCTCTGAATGAATTACTTATTGTTATTCAGTTTCTCTAGGAACCCCTCTGTTAAATTCAATTTTCGTATAAATAGATTGTTTTGTAATACCATAGTTTAGTACGAGATGAAGTCAATGTTATGACGAAACGCGTTTACTCAATAGATTTTTATTTCAAACCTGTAAAAAGTTATTTTTTTCATTTTTTTTATAAAGTTATCTACTAATTTAGGCGAAAGGTCTGCCGTCTGCCTCGTATCATGATAATGAATAAATTGTAAAGATTGCAAGCTATCACCAGCTCATATATAAATGAGGCATTTCAGCATGTAGGTCGAGGAAAAGGTAAGAATGTCTTAGCTTTGACACAAGCATACCTGCGCTCCTTACTATATTCCAATTTACTGATTATCTTCGCGATCCACATTGTAATTTGAAGTCTTTTGGCACGAGATGGACACTGTCGTGCAATCACACTGTATGATATCATAGGGGCAAAGAGCACAGTGCAAAGCAAGCTATTCTTAAGACGACATCTGTTACAGTCATGCAAAACCTCTAATAATAAAAGCAGTACAATAGGTCATTTGAGAATATTAAAAATAGTACATGACCTAAAGTTGATAGAAACACCTACGTTTACTTGTGTTGGGGATGCTAACACATTATCTATGGTAACAATCTGTGATATGCCAATGAGTTATGAAGTTACCAGCTGTGAATTGCTATTGCTGTATACAGGGTGTTCTACAAGCTCTATGACAAACTTTGACAGAAGGTAGGTTGCTTGATTTTGAACATATTTTTTTTAATAAACATGTGTCCGATTGGTTTTTGTTTAGAAGTTACAAGCATTTAAACTTTATTAACAATTAATAATAAAAATTCAAATTAAATGATAATCACAAAACTAAAGACTATAAAAAATGTCCACCCTCAGCTTGAATGCAAGCCTCACATCGACGAACTGAAGATTCGGTCATTCGAAGAATGAGATTTGGATCATTTATTTGGATAGCTGCATGCATACCCATATACAAATACAATATTTGCATATTCCTCAGTGGAGAATAAATGCTTACGTTTTTTATTGAAGCAGGTGTATATTTTATAATTGTGCATTGTTTAACATGCTAAGTGACTTTCTAGTCACTTGCTGGTTGACTGAAAAAATTACGATTCTTCAAATGCTTGTAACTTCTAAACAAAAACGAATCGGACCCATGTTTATTAAAAAAAAATGTTTTAAATCAAGTGACCTATAGTATGTCCAGCGACCGTTGGCGTGTACGTCACCAATTGTATATGACGTCGATCGTGAACACTGTTGCCAGACGTAATAAATAATCTTAAATCTAAATAGCTAACCCAATTTTCAACAAAATGAGATGTCTTGCATGTTTGACATGGCGGGGATTTTTAGCGGTAAATTCAAATTGACCATTATTCCTTACCAGAAGTGTCTATCTATATGGAATCCATATTCATCGATCGATAAATCAATCTTAATTACAAAATCTTCTAGGTTACTCGGCGACTGTCAAACGTGAAATGCCGATTACCGGCGCGTTGGTCGAGAGGGTCCGACAACATTGCAAATTTTTCAATTAAATGACAACTTAACAAACTTTCAACTTATTTTCATTACTCGGAATGTTAGTTTTTCTTGAGAGATACATAAGATTTGATATGTTAAGAACAGAATATTTGTCGAAATGGATGATCCGGCCACTATCACCATATAACTACTTTATCAGAAAATTACTTACGACAGATATGAATTTTGACCATTTCGAATTTTATTTATTTTGGTAGGCAGCCTTGCGTCGTTATTTGCGCATGACTGTGACGTACACGCCAACTTAGACTGGACAGACTATACCATCTGTCAAAGTTTGTCATAGAGCTTGTAGAACACCCTGTATATATATGCTTGAGCTGTAGAAGTTAAATATGGTGTCTTATACACACATAATTCTTGATCACAGAACAGAGTGGAATGGAACAACTAAGCATCATACTCATCCCGAATATGCCTGAGCAGTTTCAAGACTACATATACTGTGTTTCTACTCCATCCAAAACAATATTGACAGTAGGAAAACAGGTCGATTGATTCGAAATAGACAACCATTTGAATTATTTTCGAACACCTTGGAGATTAGATTTAATCCCACTAAATTATTATATTTGTTGAGACACCCGCATTTTCACACATTATAATAATGAAAGAACATGGCAAATCACTCCAGCACAAGAACAAAATAAATAGCAGTTTGGATCTTATTACATATTATCAATACCGCTCACTTATTTATTTATATAATTACACATACATACACAATAAACGGGAAACCCCCTTTTAACAAAAATAAAAAGTGTAATACCAAATAATCGAAATAAGGTTGATAACCACGATACACAAAATACTTCGTATATGGACATAAAACTTATCAACAATCAGCATGCAATCCTTGTTCTAACTCAAAATGATTACGTGACAGGCTTTAATCTTGAATGACTGTAACAATCTTATAAAAAATGTGTTGTTTTCTAAAACAGCTGTAGAATGTCGACGTTATTTGCACCAAAGGCTATGAATTGCAAAAAGACAAAAAGGTCAATTTACTTTGATCAATGTTGGAAACTCAATGCAAAACTACTTATAATTGAATATAAATTTCTGTGAAATGAAAATAACCCATTTATCAATTAATTTACCTTCTATTCCTAATCTAATTTTCTTCAATCCTCTGTCCTTGAGAACCTGCTTTGCAACATCCCTATTTTCTATGTATTTGAAAAACCTGTACATGGCAGTGCTGTTCACGGTCTGGCTGTATTCTTCGCCCATCTGAGGCGGATATTTTTCGTCCCAGTCCACAGTGTCGTCGTCTAATAGAACTACAACGTGACATTCTCTGTCGCCCTTCTGTGCGGAATTCACCATGAGAGGCAGGATGAGCAGTTCCAGAAATTCTTCGAATTGGCACCGTGCGCCTTCGTTCGACAGCTCGTGAAGTAAGCCTCCTGAAAAGGTGGAAGCACAAAATTTTACTAAGAGAAAAATTGTTCACACATTGTAACAAATTTTATGAAATATTATGAAGGCTGACAGTCACGACTGTCGTGATGAAACGTCAACTACTTTTTAATTAAATCGGGTTTCAAACTTAAATGGTCTGTTATTGCTGATGAAGGATAAATAAGTAAAAATACAGAACAGACAAGAACAATTTATTCAAATTATATAATATGGTACGCTTCAATAAAGAGCTTTAATTGATTGTATGACTTAATTGTGAATCTAAACTATTATCTAATCCACTGGAACACACCAAAAATTTCATCATAATCCGTCCAGTCGTTTAGGAGGAGGAGTTCACATACATACATAGACACACACACACACATATATATATATATATATATATATATATATATATATATATATATATATATATATATATATATATATTTATATATAATATATATATATATATATATATATATATATATATATATATATATATATATATATATATATATATATATATATATATATATATATATATATGTGTGTGTGTGTCTATGTATGTATGTGAACTCCTCATCCTAAACGACTGGACCGATTATGATGAAATTTTTGGTGTGTTCCAGTGGATTAGATAATAGTTTAGATTCACAATTAAGTCATATAATCAAGTAAAGATCTTTAATGAAGCGTACCATATTATAAAATTTTAATAAATTTGTTTTGTCTTTTTTGTATTTTTACTTATTTATCCTTCATAAGCAATAACAGACTATTTGAGTTTGAGAAAAAAAAAAAAAATATATATATATATATATATATATATATATATATATATATATAAAAAAAAAAATATATATATATATTTATATATATATATATATATAAATATATATATATATATATATATATATATATATATATATATATATATATATATATATATATATATATATATATATTACTTATTCGAATTGTTGTTGCCTGTGATCTATTTTTAATCTCTTGATAATTATTAGCAATAACAGGCTGGTTGAATCTTAAAAAACTCGATTTTATTAAAAAGTTGACGTTTCAAATTTTTTCAAATCAATAAATGTCAAGGAGATTTCAATTTTTTCAAAAGTTTTGATAAACTACAAATGTCGTAGTGAAACGTCAACTTTTTAATAAAATCGAGTTTTTTAAGATTCAACCAGCCTGTTATTGCTAATAATTATCAAGAGATTATATAAATATATATATATACTGCTTCTCATCAGAACGGCGTAGCCAAGTATGGGCGAAAAACATGGAAATGAAAACAGCAACAACAAGCAGAATCCCTTGCCTCGGAAGACAATCACACATTTATGGCTCATTGTTCGAACTATTCGGTTTGGGAGATTTGGTCAAACTTTGCCACGGAGGCGATTAATGCCATCCGCGAGATCCCGGACCGTGGATATAAACTACAAAGATGAAATTTATCGCGGGAAAATAGTAAATAAAATGTTTTATTTACTATTTCCCGATCTGAATTCTGAAATGAATCATACATTACTTGTAATCATCTTTTCGTTGACGGCAATCCTTAATTTGTAAATGTAGATTTTGCCTGCACCGTTGAACATGGGGATTAGGGCAATAATTAGTATTCGGCATAAAATAACTTTATTCAATGATTAAAGCAACATTGCGTAGAAGTAGTTCTGTTGAAAGATATCATGTTTGAAGGAAATTAGATCTTCACGATTTCAAACTTTAAAACTAATGAACGAGTAATGAAATAATTCATGGGGATTTATTTTAAAGAATATACATTTAGGTGAAATCAATGTTATCTGTAATTTAAAGATTCTTGTAATAAAGTTATTTTTTCTGATATACCGGAAAAATTATTAACTGCCTCGATTCGTTTGTTATTTTGTTTAAATAAGTCCATACCCCCACTTCGTACTATAAGTAAATAGTAAATAATAGATATGTTAATTATCGTAAAAGGAAAACTTTGATCTTTCCCTTTGAGATTATGAACGATTAATGTTCTTTGGAAAAATGACCTCAAATTCATAATTATAGACGAGAGAAAGTTTTTACGTAACAAATAACTTTACTAATCTAAACTCGATGAAGTCCTAAAAACACAATAATATCGAAACCTTATACTTGTCTCTAATATCTAATCGCTAGTAGTATAAATCCGTATCAAGAATATTATATCTGAGACAAGTTTTTCTCCAATCTTTTCATGACATTAGATGTATGCAATACCTATAAAAATAAAATTAAACAGCCCCCTCTTCAGATAGTATTATACTTGATATTACATTATAATTATAGTTAAAATAACTTACTCTGTTATCTGTCTGATGTAATGAAATCTTTTCAAAGCAGTTGAATTATGAAATTTTTCACGATGCGAAAAACGCGAGAGCAGCATAGCTCCCTCACTAAGGTCGTATTGTTTTCAGCTAAGTGCATCGCGTCAAAAAGCGATTGAATCGGAATCAATTATGGTTTGAAAAACTAGGCATTAATAGCAAGAGTAAATAAAAATTAGAAAATAATTCATTTTATCGAAAAAAATTACATATATATATATATATATATATATATACATATATATATATATATACATATATATATATATATATATATATATATATATATATATATATATATATATATATATATATATATATATATATACATATACATATACATATATTTATATATATATATATATATATATATATATATATATATACATATATATATATATATATATATAACATATATATATATATATATATATATATATATATATATATATATATATATATATATATATATATATATGAAATCAATTAAATTTCGAAAATCGTGGTCTAAAATGGATAAAAACACTAATCCCACTTTTGATACGCTGCAACCTTTTATTTTCGTCGAAAATAAGATTAAAAAGTTTTGTTGGAAAAAGCTCCGATACCTGGAAATTTTATACTAGAAATTCCACACTGAACGTTTTAAATAATGGGATGTTATTCTAACACTACAATTATTGGAATTCCGGTTTGTTTGGTATGCATTCAGAGTTAAAAATAACGATGCAGTCTATTGGAGTGAATACTAATAAAAATAACCAGATAATCTTATGAACGTACCTGATGAAAATTGCATTTTTTTCTTTCAAACATTCTTCAAATTTGTGTTGCAAATTTGAATTGACCATTTATTATATAATATATATATATATATATATATATATATATATATATATATATATATATATATATATATATATATATACAGGCTGTTTCAAAATATAAGAAAAAAATTAAATGGGTTATTTTCAAGGGAAAATTTTGTAGACAAGTCTAACTAATAAAATAACATTTTGCGATAATTTTCTTAAAACTAAGATAACACCCCTGGAGCGTTTTCTTCGAAACATTTATAACTTCATCTCAATGAAATGATATTTTGATCTTTAATTTTTATTGAATTCAATCTGCTTTGAAATTTAATTATACGAATTTAAATAGTTAAAACGGTAAATTAAACCAATGCTGAAATGGCAGATATGCATTTCCTGTTAATCGTGTTAATTAAAATGCATAAGAAGCTCATAGTATCTTCGCACGAATTCAGCAACATTTTCGAGACAATGGTAATTTTTTAAAATATACTATATCGCAAGGAAGTATTAAACAAACGAAGCAAATTATAGCTTCTGAATAGCGTGGGAGGTACAGGTTTCGTCAATAAGTTCGTATTTTTTTACTCATTTTTCTTCTTCTCTTTTTTGCACTCTTTATTCCGGTCCATGATCTAATATTATTTAGCCAAGTGGCCTGTTTTCTTCCAATTCCTCTACGACACTCAACGTTTCCCATCATAATCAGGATCTGAATTATTATTGAAGCATAAGACATTAATTAATACTGAATAGATTTTTGATTTATTATACGTAGAGAATGAACTACAAACTGGCATTACGACGTGTAAAGCACGAAGGAATCTACTGGATTAAAGCTGCGTAGGATTGCTCTGACTTATATACTTTTAATATAAATGCTGACCTAAGCAAACATAAATGGGTTAAGAAGAACAATCGGTTCGTTGTTAGGAGGGTTCACAACAATATATATATATATATATATATATATATATATATATATATATATATATTTATATATATATATATATATATATATATATATATATATATATATATATATATATATATATATATATATATATATATATATATATATATATATATATATATATATACAGGGTGCTAAAAAACAACGTTTCAATACTTTGGGAGCTGATTACAGACCTCGAAATAAGTAAAAACTTTCATATAAACATGGGTCCGCAAATGAGCCGTTTCGGAGGTATAAGCGATTTTCGGTTTTCAAATTAACTACTAGCGCAACCAAATACGATATACGTTATAATATGCTAGGGGATATTATACCTCAAAATATTTGACCCAAATTAGCGATTTTTCGTTTTTTTATTTTGTTGAGAAATTCGCGCAACCGCATTCTCTCTGTCAAGAACGGCCTCGCCCGTTTGCATAGCTGTCCAAGGAATTTTGAGCATTCGTCTATACAACCACATTTCAAATGCTTCAATGCAATTCGTGATAGAGTCCATGACTCAACACCATATAAGAGAACCTACCATATTATAACATCCGACCATGCGCTATCGTTACAAAACTGTGATCTCATTTTTGAAAAGGCTGCACGGGCTATCTCAATCCTATATTTAATTTCCTTGTAACTGTATCATCTGCATACCTTATTGTATTTATGAGTTTGGCATTGATTTTCACACCATATTCAGAGCTTGCTTGAAGATTGTATCCAAATAAAAATTGAACAACAGGGGGGAGAGTATACTCTGAAATACCTGAATACTCTTAGAATTTTACATTCTGCTGTCGATTTCCGTTGACATTAACAGTCGATGTTGGGTTCCATAGTATCAACTCCCCCAACATCTCGATCAACTTATCATGCTTAACTCGATCGAACGCCTTGTCATAATCAATGAAGGCGGCCAAAACACCCTTCCGTTGATCCCGACATTTTTGTGATAATATATTTAGAGCAAATAGCGCTTCTCGAGTTTCCAGCCCATTCCGAAATCCTTTGTATCCTTTATAAGATACAAATTCGTACCCCTAAAGTGAATTTGTAGGTGCTGTGAAGGTGAGCGAAACCATAAAAACCACGAAAAAACATTAAATCTTCAAATTAAAACAGCTGCGGTTGAGGAAAAGAGTGGAATACTCTGATCCAATCACATACAAAATTTAATTCCTCTAACTCAAATAGAAGAAGCTTTGGAGGTGCGCAAGAAATCTCTACATAAAAATGGCGGCGGTTGAGTTGAATCCTCCGAAGGATACATCCCTAACAAAAACTCAATCCACGTACAAAATTTCTATCGTCTAACTCAAACTGGAGATGCTGTGTAGGTGCGAAAAACCTCAAAAACCACGAAAAAACAGAAATCTATATAAAAATGATGGCGGTTAGAGAAAAGTTTATACCGCCAAAAGACCATGGGACATACGTACAGCTATTTATTTTAAACCTACTGTAATATATCACAGAGGACCGGACAGGAAAACTGTATTATGAAATGGATCAACAAAATAAGTTGTTAAAAACAATAACAAAATAAGGAGCTTTGTAATCTGCTGTATATTGGAACATCGATAGCTCAACTCCTAGAAACTGTGTTTAATAAGTGTATAGAGACAGGATGTTTTCCAAAAGAACTTAAAATTGCGAAAATCGTTCCCATATTCAAAAAGGATGATACCAACAATCCCTCAAATTATAGGCCAATATCCATTCTACCAGTATTATCTAAAATATTAGAGAAAATCATGAAAAACCAGCTGTTGACATATTTCGAATCAAATCAAATGATAACAAACCAACAGCATGGTTATAGAAAGTCGAGATCAACAACAACAGCAATAATTGAAATAGTGGATGGCATTCTCTGTGCAATGGACGAAAATTGGATGTCAAAAATAACATGCCGAGACACCACTAAAGCGTTTGATAGCATAAACCATCAACTAATAATAGAAAAAAATCAACACTATGGTATTCGAAATTTGGCTCTCAAGCTAATATCATCATACCTACATAATAGACAACAATCAGTGACTTGGAATAATAAAAATTCCGAAAAGAGAAATATAGAGTTAGGAGTGCCCCAGGGCTCTATTCTAGGCCCATTATTGTTCATTGTTTTCATAAATGATATGAACATAAAAATCAACCATACAAACGGTAAAGCTTCAACACACCTATTCGCTGATGACACCGCCCATCTGCTGAAAGGAAAAACACAAACCCATTTAGAGCAAATAGAAATGGAAGTAACACAGGAGTGTGAAGAATGGTTCAGGTGTAACTCTCTAAAACTAAATCCTGAAAAAACGCAACATCTAGTATTCGCTAATAATAATACGGTATCCAACTTGAAACTTCTTGGAATTTATTTGGATGGTAGCCTATCCTGGGAAACTTATGTAGAAGAAACAAAAAGAAAACTAACAACAGCGCTTTATTCATTAAGAACAATAAAAAAGGTGTGTTCAAAAAATGTGGCCTTGATAACTTACTTTGCTTATTTCCATGCAATAATTTCATACGGAATACTGCTTTGGGGAACATCAAGCTATTCATTGGATTTAATTATACTGCAGAAAAAAGCAGTGAGGATTTTATATTCTTTAAAGCAAAGACAAAGCTGTAGAGCAGCTTTCAAACAGCTGAAAATACTTACCGTGCCTTCACTGTATATCCTGGAATGTGTCACTTATGTCCACAAAAATCTGGATAAGTTTCCAAAGAATGGAACATTTCATAACTTCAACACAAGAAACAAAAGACAACTTCTAATTCCTTTACACACAAAAAAAAAGTCTCAGCAAGGAATCGACTATTGGGGACCAAGACTATACAATCACCTACCAGAGGAAATGAAAACAAGACCACAGACAGGATCCAAATTTGAAAATACAATTAAAGACTTATTATTGACAAGAACATTATACAACCTAGATGAATTCTTTGAACTGTTTTAAGGAGCTACATACATATATTTTGTAGATACTAATTCTCTGTGACCTGGCATGTAAATATTTGATGCTGTAGTAATAAATTATTATTATTAAATTATTATTATATATACCATTTGTTCACTTATTGAGATGCTTTGAGTGCAGCAAACTCACCTACTTGATATGAAGGTTTACCATATTAACTGTTCAATTCTAATTTATCATCAGTATATTATCATTAAGAGAGGATACTTACTTAAATTCTGACATCTGACGGTGTTGGCATCGAAAGGCACTAAGAGATAATCGCAAGCCTCTCTAAGTTCCTGAACGGAAACGGAGGGTGGGCACTTTATGAGCCCGCCCCTGTAGAAGTCCAGGATGGCTCTGAAAACCGTGGCCGAGATGCCGTCGGCCACCTCGAATTCGCCCCTCTCGTTCGGATGCGTGTACTCCAGACCGGAGCTGAACATCCTGCCCAGCATCGTGTTGGGTTGGGCCATCAAGAGGGCTGGATCTATGACGAACCTCGTGTTGTCCACGACCACGGTGACACGTTCTTCGCTGGTCCCCGAGCTCGACGCCCCGTTCTGGGCGAGGAGAGGCTTGGCAGTACCGGAGGCCGGCAGGGTGTTCCGATTCCTGAAACGATTTCAGTTTAGACATTATTGACATTTCGGTACGTACTACGATCGTTCTTGCCTATTGCGGGGGGTATTGTGGCATTGCTTAGGTGTGGACGAAACGGACAGGCAGCGTGGATCCGTAAGCGAAGCAGATCGTTGTACAAGGCAGGGTTTCGGCTTCGAACAAGATCCATAACTACGCAAAGCAAAAAAAGAGTCATCACTAGGCATATCAATTAGATGATGTAAAAATATAATTACTAAATATGTTGCTAAATACGATAATAAAAATAAATAAATTCAAATTTTACATCCAGAAACAGTTTAAGAATCATTTTATTTTGAAGAACAAACACCACGACCATTATAAAAACTGATAATAAACTGCTACTATTTGTATCTGATGATGAAACAGGTGATATGATATTTTTATATATCTTTTATATATTATTTTTTAATAATTTCATTTTAATATCTAAAAAAATAAAGATAATTCACAATTAATTGAGAAATCAAATAGGATAATAAGAGCAGTGGTACCAGCAGATTTTATAATATAATACATAATTATTTTCCCATCGTAAAACCTATCACTAAGTAATTATATCAGAATGTACTAGGATAATTGAATTATATGACTGTATAATATTGATTTAAATATTTTTTTATTCTACTAGCAGTTGCCACAAAATATCTATACTATTACTATTACCAATTCTGAAATATACAAGTTAAGATAATGCCTATGGAACAAATTGTGAAATTCAGCCCAAGAACTATAATCAAATTGACATTCAAAGATATTGAGTATAAAATTTTTTCATTTCGTTAGTACAATTTGCTAGTATCACATTAAATTATTCCATGCTCTCCAGAGTATTTGCGAAAATAATTGAGCAAAATTATATAAATTCTGAAAATATTCATGAATGTGTCCAAATTTTAATTCATATGAAAGAGGCAAACAAGTGAAATCTGTCATTTTATATTGCAGAATTGTTCAAAACTATGTCAAAGAAAGATAAAGTTTTAAACGGTAGCTTACTTTTCCTTTACAAAGCCAAATCATATTATTTTGTTGATGTACTGAGTTCACGGTTGTAAATCTTACAATATCTATACGCAATCTTAATTCAAATGAATATAATTTTATTACTATGAAAACTTTACATTTTTATACATTTTTGTTATAAATAGAAAACCATCTACACATATATTGAAGTTGAATTTGCTTCCTCAGAAGAATATACCTACAAAAAGTAAATTAACAAAGCCTTCAGTTACTTGTAATGATTACAATCGTAATACATAAATATAATATATATATATATATATATATATATATATATATATATATATATATATATATATATATATATATATATAAATAGAGAATTGTTATATATTTCAATTCACGAACATAATTTTGAGGGAACTTTGCCAAGTTACAAACAAATAACAAAATTATACTCTACAAGAATATTGCACTTTTAAACCTTTTATAATAGGGATATGAAATCTTGCTAAACTGAAAGACTTAATACATTCAGGGAAAAAGTGATGTTTATGAATTGATCACAAGTATTGTGTATACCGATTGAACATTATTTATAAAGTAATTACTAACAAATTTGGAAATTGTGAACTGAAATAATAGATATTTTATTTGATAATGAATTGTGTTTTGATGAATTAGTAAAATACATTATGAATAAAGATTGTTTTATATTTTTAAATTCATATTTTATAAAATTCATATTTGAGAAAATTTTGGAAATACTTTGAAAAAACACCTTATTCACACAAAATCTTGAAGATTATGTTACATATTAATTTCCAATCTAGGTATATAAATTGTATGAAGATATTTTTTCTCTCTGCTCCAAACCTTACCTAGTTTCTTGTTTTTTTGTATAAAATCTTTCAGAAAATTAACTCAGGTTAAGAAAACGTATCCTCCTTTGAATCCCTGGCTAATGAAATTACGACATCTCCATTATTTTTGTTCAACCTAATAGCGTAGAATGTTAAAAACAACTGGATGGCCAATCTTTATTTTCTTATATACATAGTATGTATATATATATATATATATATATATATATATATATATATATATATATATATATATATATATATATATGTATATATGATGTTCAGAGGGTCCTTATGACAATTTACTTATGAAATGTGTGTATAAACCACAAAATCGAATATATAAATTATTCAGTAGAAACAACAACTCCCAAGAATACATCTCCCATAAGGTGTGTAGCATACCATGCCAATATTGTGAAAACAATAGTAAGCACAAATGTCATGAAGACTACAGGATACTGAAAATTTCACCACAGCACTAAACAAACACAAGATAACACATAAACATGTGTTTAATTATGATACATGATACACAAAAATATTGACAAGAGAACCTAAACCAAAAAAGAAAGAACTGATGATGCATATACAGTGTAAGTCAGAATTAAAAAAACTGAATGATAAAAAAATATCCAATTCAAATATATTTGCCACTGTTGAACAGACCAAAGGAGAGCAAAAAAATTCACATATAATGACACTACATAAGAATGTAACTCTACCAGTTGATAGTGACATCGACATACTTATTAAATTCAACAAAATAAAAGAAGAGGTGAATCTGACAATATTATCAATTAACAGAATGGGTAACTATACAATTATGTTCATAAGAAACCCGGGAATATACAAAATCCCAAATTAGTTAATTAAAAATCAGGTAACAACGATATATATATATATATATATATATATATATATATATATATATATATATATATATATATATATATATATATATAGATATATATATATATATATATATATTATATATATATATATATATATATATATATATATATATAATATATATATATATATATATATATATATATATATATATATATATATATGTATATATATATATATATATATATATATATATATATATATATATATATATATATATATATATATATATATATATATATAATATATATATATATATATATATATATATATATATATATATATAATATATATATATATATATATATATAATATATATATATATATATATATATATATATATATATATATATATATTATATATATATATATATATATATATATATATATATATATTTTATATATATATATATATATATATATATATATATATATAATATATATATATATATATATAATATATATATATATATATATATAATATATATAATATATATATATATTATATATATATATATATATATATATATAATATTATATATATATATATATATATATATATATATATATATATATATATATATATATATATATATATTATATATATATATATATATATATATATATATATATATATATATACATAAATAGACCTATGTAAAATTGAATTACATACTTTTCACTGTTATTGGTAGAATTATTTAATTTTAATTCATGAAATATAAAACTTAAATAACAGAAATAATTATGATAGAAATGAAACCCAATTGATGAGTAGTAAAATAACTTTTTGTTGTATAATGTGAAATTTTGAAATAACAAAGAGAACAAAAGACGAATCCAAATAAAGTTGATAGGACAATTTGTTATATGCCAATAAATTGTAGTGTGCTGATTGCTCAATGAAAGAAAATTGGTATTTCTATGAACTAAACATTTACATTTTCCAAGAACTGTGATCTAATATGATTACTACATTAAAATAATGGAATTCGAATCCTCTATCAAGATAGGCCTATTGCTACTGCCCCAGTGCATTTTCTGTCAAAACGTGGGAGACCTACATTCAAGCATACCTCATTCGATTTTTAAACACTCTCCTTCTTCGATCATCTGTGTAGTCCTCAGTATCGCTGCTGGTCTCGTTATTTGGATACTGGTGGCGATCACTGGCACCTGCCATTTCTACTCTAGACAATAAACAATTAACAACCACATACAAATAATCACCACAATTAAAATAGGTCCAGTACATAAAGCACAAAAGAAGCTATGAACACAGTTTAGCGAATAAATGGAATAAAGATAACAAATCACACAGAAATAGATGGTTGACAGATCTCTACTTCGACCATTTCCGGCTCGAGAAAGATCGTCATCGTCAGTCATACAATTTTCCAGCGATTTTCGCGGCGTTGCCGAATGTACGATAGGTAAAATGTCAGTTTGTCTAGCAAGTCAACGGCCTTTCTCGTTGTTCATTGAGGTCATACGGGATTCCACAAGGACGTTAACATTCACTTCCTTTCAACCCACAATAATAACAATATTTGAACTTATTAAGATAGTGTTCAAACACAAACTTAAATTAACGGTTTCCTGTTTTATCCGACTATTTGATTTATTGACTGTATGAATCATCACCAAAATATCCGTACACTTTCCTTATCTATTGATTGAATATAACAACACTACCCACATTTTATCTTTACAATATTCAGGTCAGGAATAAAGACTGTAGAAAAAATAAATTTAATTGATTATATGTATAGTGTGCGAGTATTATGGAAAAAATTGTTGAAGTTAAATGTTAATGTAAACGAATAATTTTAATGTCATTTTAGTGAGTAAATTTTATTAGTAAAATGTGCTATATGAAGTTTTTGACTTTTATATAGTTGATGGAATCCGTCGTTACTACGTGATAATTTAACATGATGAACAAAAACAAAACATTATTTACTACGTTTATTATCACAAGAATACTTTGAAAAATACAACACAGTGTAATATTTTTCAAAGTATTTTTGTGATAATTAACGTAGTAAATTCAAGTTTTGTTTTTGTTCATTTGTGACTTTTCATAGTTTGGTAAAAATCATAAATTATAATATTTTTATTAAAATATACAAAATTAATTCTTAGATATCTTTGTCAACAGGAATTCTGATTCAGACAATTGGTTCAGTTTAACATTATTATTACTTGAAATATATTCGTATGACGAAACAGTTATCATACTCACTGGCTAGTTTCTCGAAACATATGTTGATTAAATAAAAATAAACTTGTGATTTCAAATGATTTTGCGGCCTTCATTTCTCAGAGTAGCTTGTCAGATTCTACATTATAACGTTCCTTGTATATTTTTACGAGGGTAAATACATAAAGATTTTTTTTAAAAATTGGTTTTATCGACAAATAAGTGAAATCGCTATAACTACAAAATAATTTCATGATGATTTTTCACCGATGTTACCCACTTTCCGCGCTTTTTCTTCATTTAATCTATGGTGTATACAATACTGAAAAGATAAATAGTCGTATGTTGTGTATTTGTATATATATATATATATATATATATATATATATATATATATATATATATATATATATATATATATATATATATATATATATATATATATATATATATATATATATATATATATATATATATATATATATATATATATATATGGAAAAAGGAAACACGCGTGTTTCATTCCTCCCTGAAGTA
This sequence comes from Cynegetis impunctata, assembly GCA_030704885.1. Taxonomy (NCBI): domain Eukaryota; kingdom Metazoa; phylum Arthropoda; class Insecta; order Coleoptera; family Coccinellidae; genus Cynegetis; species Cynegetis impunctata. The sequence continues at coordinate 199,782 of JARQZK010001525.1, read as the reverse complement.
TGTGTCAGGGAGGCGGGCAGCTTGAGTTTGGGATTAACTCCTTCAGCCAGATCAGAGGATACACTTGTATGTACAAGTGCATTAAGGATAGGTGAGACGGGATATTTATGGAACATAGGAAGTGTGGGTAGGGTTCAGAGGATTAATACTGGCCCAGCATTCGCCTTGTAAGTTTGCAAGCAGTGACTTACATGACTTATATATATATATAAATTCGATGGACGATGAATCAACTCTGTGGTAGTTCATATTTATATTAAAAAAATTAAATAATAAGAAAACAACTTGTCTAAAAACCACAAAATTAAAATAACTTTTTATTCGACTAGTTTCGCCTGTTACAGCATTATCAAGACTGAATACATAATTGCAAAGACATCGCTTGAAAATATATAAGTATTTCGGTTCGGTACCTGGGGGTGGTAAAATGTAATCGATGGGTCCAAGTTATCAGAGATTTAACAGTGGGGAGTGGTTTAAGTCTAACTGGTCATTAAGAAGAATGTAATTATGGGATTTTTGGATCTTGTTTATTTCCATGGCTTCCAGGAAGTTCATTATCATACCTTTATCAATGAAGAATTTTTGGTTTGAACATAACATCTCATCCTCTTTCAAACCAAAAATTCTTCATTACTGTGATAAAGGTATGATAATGAACTTCCTGGAAGCCATGAAAATAAACAAGATCCAAAAATCCCATAATTACATTCTTCTTAGTGACCAGTTAGACTTAAACCACTCCCCACTGTTAAATATCTGATAACTTGGACCCATCGATTACATTTTACCACCCCCAGGTACCGAACCGAAATACTTATATATTTTCAAGCGATGTCTTTGCAATTAACATTCGAGACCAGACCACCGAGGAAGCAGCATCGCCCTGGGAAAGCGGTGAATTCGACGGCAAGCGACTGAAACTGAAGACGACGAGGAGTGAAGAAGGACCTAGATGGGCTGAGAGATTGTCCATCAGACACGTTCTTCATCGGTTCGCTAGTAAGGAGCAGCGCCCAACAGAGGACGGCACGGTGGGATGGAAGCGGATCGTCAGGTTCGAAGACGAATGATGCTCGTTGCAGACGACGAGAGCGAAGATGGATATTGGATCTCGATGTCGGAGTAATGGCCATTGCAGACGACGAGTGTGAAAATGGATGTTGGATCTCGAGGTCGGAGTGATGAGCATTGTTCAAGTTCGAACCAACCTGGGATGAAGCGAACATACTTCCAGTCGACAGAGAATGCCACGGGCAGTCGTCAGGTATGTTTACTTGATTTCAAAATTAATGCGACGCGACGCAGAGAGATATACACTTGGGTCTTGAAATATAGACACAAGGAAGGGAACAGGTTCTAGTGCTGACCGCAGCACGAGAGTCCTAATCTAAGTGTGAGACTGGAGGTTTAGTAGGCTTATGCCCGGAAACCGAAAGAACAGAGGTGTTTTTAGTGGGTAGGCAATGTTGATATATATTTATATATATCAACTATTGAATCCCACACAGGCCGGGTTCGCAACCGGTATTGCTTTTGAAGTTTTCACCTCGATTTAAAAAAAAAAAAAAAAAAAAAAAAAAAAAATTTGCAATTATGTATTCAGTCTTGATAATGCTGTAACAGGCGAAACTAGTCGAATAAAAAGTTATTTTCATTTTGTGGTTTTTAGACAAGTTGTTTTCTTATTATTTAATTTTTTTAATATATATATATATATATATATATATATATATATATATATATATAAATATGTATATATATATTATTATATATATATATATATATATATATATATATATATATATATATATATATATATATATATATATATATATATATATATATATATATATATATATGTATATATATGTATTTTATAATGCTCACTTCATGCGATTCTGTCAACGTTTAGAAGGAAACTCAAAAAATACGCCAACTGATATATTGTTGAAAGCAACTCTTCATTTAAATATAGGTCCTAGTCCTATACTAGTTTTAATACTGGTCAGTGGTCATGAAGCGGTTATAAGAAAAAACATTGCATTGTAGTGAATTCGTCTGCAGTGATAAATATAAGCTTGTGATACTGTTAAGAATAACATATTAAAATTTTGGATTAGATAAAAAACTTTTGAAATTTCAAAAGTGTCTGCCATGACTTCAAAACCACCACAATCTTCTGCCATTGTTATTTGTCTATAACCAGTGGTGTAGTGGTAAAATTAGCTGTGCCGGAGCTATACCTCTACCGGAAAATTTTTGAAGATTAGCCTACTACCCAAATCGTGAGTTTTAAGGCCCTTTGGCAAATGTTTTGAAAAGTTTAATAATTAAACTAATTAATGATCTTTTAGAGTGATAGTAGTTACAGTAGGGCCTCCTACACATTCTCCTCCAAAGAATAATTTTAACTTTAAAATATGGTAAGACTTTCTTAAGGTAGATTATTTACAGTTTGAATACTTAAAAACTGTTTTTTTAAGGTATCAAACCATAATAATCTACCTTAAAAACTCTATAATTTAGTTGGAAGCCTTGCTGACAAAAATTAAAAACACTGGTGTAAGTTAGGCAAAATATTGTAACTGACTAAGTTTTCATTTTACAGTAGTATTAATTTATTATTGTGAAAAATACACCACAAGTTACATTAGTATAATTTTTTTTATTTTTATTTAACAACAACAAACATTATAATCTTGCCAAAAAATTAAGAATATTTGAAAACTACACTACAGTACAAAATTAGACTTGTGTTTAACAAAATAATATAATAAATACATACAATTATTATTAACATATATCAAAGTAAGTGCAAAATGCATCCTTCTTGTGCGTTCTTTTTTGGGTTTTCTCCAATGATCTTTGTCCTGGAATGTCTGCAGACCGGTGGCTCCTCAGCCAATTTTAGTGGACGTACGTCTCAGCCTGCCATTCTTGGAGAGGTGACTTGGATTTTTAATGAACATTCAATGATGATAATGAGCAACAGTCAAAGCGTTTCTTGATGGTGTAACCATATTGTCATACAATGAAACCCCGTTCACAATCAGCTGCGCTGCAAGGTATATTTTAGTGCAGTTTAACAGTTTCTTGCAATCCATCAGGCACTTGTCGGCTGTTGTCCCAATAGTCTCTGTAGGCAGAGACAGCTTTGTTGACGTTCAATTTTAAATCTCTTGCACAGTTTGCTCTACTTTGAAGTTGACCAAAATTGGTGGACCTGCAGGTTGGCCAATCTTCAGGTTCTAATACTTTAAAAGAGTTTATAAGATTCTTCATATTGGGCTTCCCCATGCAAATGTGGTGACAAACATTCTCTTTGCTTTAGGTTATTCTATAACACTAGAAATAAGTTGCTGTCCCATTGAACGATACAATTTTTGATTAGTTTTTAACACAACTGATGCAAAATTTCCTTCTATTTAATGGCGATTTGTGCCTTCCAGAACTTTTCCGTGCCTGCTTCTCCTCTAAGTGCTCTAAATATCTTACGGTATCTGTTTTATCATTTTGTCTTGCATACACAATAGAAGTGTTTCTATTCTCTAAGCTCTCTGATAAAAGCAATTCAGCAAGAAATGTCAAACATAAAGGCCAAGTTTAGTAGAAAAACTCTGAGATGTTAGCCTATTTAATAAACCACTATATTTGCTTTTTTCAGTCGATGTTCTGTCAGATCGTTTATGGCTTTAGAGAAATGGCTTTTGCAAAGCTTGAAAGCCTAAACCAACAGCCCGAAACGGTACGAAAGCTACTGGCTAACCCATCTTGTGCTCAACACTCTTATCCGATTTTGTTCATCTGAATGTCAAGTTCTTGTGCAGTCTTTTTAACTCACGCTTGTTTTTTGGAGAGGCGCTGTACAGCGAGTACACTGTTTTGTCCATAAATATCTGGAAATGATTCACTCCGGCCACTTCGCTGACTGCGTCCCAAATAGCCAATTCCAATCTGTGATTTAAACAGTGCCAAACGATTATATCAGGGTAACAAAGTTTGAAAACCCTCTTTGCCACTCCTGAGTGTTTCCTAACAATAACACTAGCCCGTCACTTGTGATAAAGAAACTAAGTTTCTGTTTTAAATAACATTGTCAAACCATATTGTTCAAGGCACTTAAGTGTACTGTTAAAAAAGATTCGGCCCTTTTGATCGGAAGTTCAACTAGATCTAAGAAAAAATGTTAGGGGACTTTTTTTACTTATTTCACACTTCAAATAAATTATGAGTACTCTGACTTTGAACTTATGCTGGTGGATTCATCAATAATGATTACGAAATTTTCCCAGAAACTTCTTAACCTTATTCAATATTCTTAACTCATCTCTTTGATATTGATCAAATAATTTCTTACAGCACTGTATCTTGAATGAAGGCCTACACCGATATCTACTCCATTTTAGTTTTTGAAGTTCTAATAAACGAAATGATCGTTATATGGTCGGCTCGTTCTTAGCTATGTAGTTAAGCTGACGCTAAAAATAGCTTTAGTTGATTCCATGTGAGCTGTATTTGCAGAATCAACTATTGCGTAATAGGATTTTTTATAGAGGATTCAACAATGGCCCTGAACAGTACTAATGTGCTTTGGACTGTTTGTGTGCTCTATAATTTTTTTTTTCTAAGTGATTTGAGCTGGTTAGTTCGGTTTGAGCCGTAACAGCTAACTTGAAATGTGCGCCACTCATGACTTAAAGAAACGTGTTCTTTCTTAAAAGCACCCATAGTGTGACTTTCAAAACAAACTTTGCAGCCTAATTTACCTTCTTTTTGCAATCTATCCAAGGAAAGTTTCCTTCTTACGAGTCCAACATCTCTTCTGTCCCAAACGTCAGGCCATTTTGTTTCTTTTGTTCTATTCGTTGATGTGCTGGGTTCTTATTTGTTCGTTTTTATTTAAAAGGTTTCAATCGCTAATTCATCAACCCGAAAACATTGGATTTATCTTGCTTGGTTCCTTTAGGTAGGCCAACGTGTTTAGTTCACGTTTCACCGACGCACTAAAAAATGAGGTTAAAGTTTTTTTGTTTAGGTTTAGAGTTATCCATAGCGATACTACAGGTAGCTTATGTAACAGATTTGGACGTTGGGCAAAGATAACACAACTTATTAAACTATTTCACCTTTCCAGTAGGTATCCGCGACACGTAACGTAATAATTGGAGCAGAAACACTAATAATATAAGTGCACGTGCACTATGCAAAGCAGACGAGAGTCGAGACGCAACTACAACTGAGCAAGGATTAGCATGGCCGGGTGGGCTGGAGATGCGCAGTAGCTACGGAGTGGATTTCAAGTGGTGGGGAAGCGACTCCGGCGACTCAGTCTGTTGCCGCTCTCACTGCCGTGTGTATCGCTCCAGTCTACAGTGTACGCGCCGGACAGCGGTGGCCAGCGTACAATATATCAGCAAGGCTAAGTAGTGCGGTGTCCCTCCTCGGGCGGGCGCGGGTGATCGGAGCGTCGAGTGAGCTAGAGAGAAATCGAGGGGGAGAGGCGAGAGATAAGAAGGACACAAATATTGTTGTGGTCTTATTCTCCTTCCGTGGTGGGGGGAGGGTTGTGGGTGACACGGGACACGTAGTGCTGGGCGCGACCGCTGAGTGTTATCATGTCTATCCATACACTCATCCGTTGCAAGTTTCGCTCGCATCACTTTTGGCGCTTACAATTACGAACTACCTAATCGTAGCTGCGTATGCCTTAACTGATTAACCACGATAACTAACGTGTAAAAATTACTTAGTAAAGGACAAAACAATATTTTCTAAATAAAACAATTTCAGATCTATTTTTGTCCTATATAAAAAATTCGATTGAAAAAATCGTAGCCGGAGCGCCGCTCCCCCTTCAAAAGCTGTGCCGGAGCGACGCTCCGGACCGCTCCGGCTCCACTACACCACTGTCTATAACAATAGTATATTTTTGAATTTCCAAATGGCAGCAACGTTGAAATGCTGTTGGAGTTTTTTTACTGAGTAACTCTGAACCTGCAACCTCTGGTATTAGTTAGTACATTAGGATCGAGCGATTGGACAAAATTTAAGGTTTGTAGAAATATGTATTATTCGCCTTTCACAGTCTCTTAAACTATTTTAATCTGAGGTGTCATATATTGATGTTAGAGCATATATTTATATACCCGAAACAATTGGAACCGAGACTATTTCGAATAATCGAACGTGGGGTTGTAGGAACCTTCTTTGGATATATTTTTATATCGGTGATTTTTGCTTTTCCGACGCACATTAGGACCCTGAAAACACTACTCTCGATAACTCGACACTCCGGGAAACTCGACAAGCCTGACACAATTTTTGGCTTTGAAAAACGAAACAAAACATGAACACGCACGGTATTTTCGTGAAAAGCTAATTTAATTTACAGTAATAATTATGCTTATAGACTATTGAAGTGAATCATCAGTGAAAATATAGCTCTGAAAAAATTAATAAAAATTAACAAAAAGTTGTCAACATGTTTCGGGTAGTGAACCCATTCTCAAAAGACCAACATTAGTCTTGAGAATGGGTTCACTACCCGAAACATGTTGACAACTTTTTGTTAATTTTTATCAATTTTCAATATATAATTGTGAAACAGTAAGCCAAGTGTTTGATTTGAATTAATAATATTTAATCATGTTTCACCAAGAGCTAAGCGAGGATTCAATCTCATATATATATATATATATATATATATATATATATATATATATATATATATATATATATATATATATATATATATATATATATTATTTACCATTATTTTTTATTATTTATTATTAGTAACATCAGTAATTACAAACTGGACCTTAAGTACTAATTACAACAGCTGATATCCAAAACTCACTGATATATACTAATCACTTCAGTGCACAATGGTATTTTAAATACTGTGTGTGCAATCATTTGCATTAAAAAGCACTTCTAAAGAGGTGTTTAACAATTAATAACCACTTGCAATCAAATTATCCAAAAATAGTAACAAAAAACACACAAAACTCTAATATTCAGAAACCAATTGAAATAATACCAACAACAACAAATTTTAATCATGATTACATCCAAATATCACAAGTATAAGAAATATTCAGACAAAACCTATATTGTTAATTACCCAGTCCACTATTTCTCTCTTTACCCTATTGTATTTCTTATATTTTTTAACTCAAAAGGTAAACTATTATATATTTTGGGATCTATGCTATATATATGACTCTGACATAAAGAGTGTTCCATTTCCAAAAACTTTACAGGAGACACAAAAAACGTTTTAGAGCCATGCATAATATACAGTTTTGATTTAATACCACAACTTTAAATGAATTTTTATACTGGATTGAGTCGGTTTTGGTCAAAACGAGTTTGCTAGTAGATGTAATGCATTGAGAACTTGTGAAAATGAAAAAAAAAACAATTTTGCCAATGAGCCGGTTTTGAAACTAATCGCCTCATATATATATATATATATATATATATATATGTATATATATATATAATATATATATATATATATATATATAATATATATATATATATATATTATATATATATATATATATATATATTATATATATATATATATATATATATATATATATATATATATATATATATATATATATATATATATATATATATATAATATATATATATATATATATATATATATATATATAATATAAATATATATATATATATATATATATATATATATATATATATATATATATATATATATATATATATATATATATATATATATATATACTATTCTGACAAAAACAAAACTTTATTTATATTTTTTGTACTTGTATATAATATAATTGTATTATGTCAAAAAGTATATATATATATATTATATATATATATATATATATATATATATATATATATATATATATATATATATATATATATATATATATATATATATATATATATATATATATATATATATATATATATATATATGTATATGTATATATATATATATATATATATTTACATCACATAAGAAGAATTAATATCACAATGTTCCAATTTGAGTTTTCTGAATTCTTTTTCATTCCACTTTTTCAGAAAAACATATTATAGGAAATCTCAGGAATGGCAACACTGTGTTCAGAATAACTAATTGGGTAGATCCAAAGTTATGAAGATTTACTAACCTGAAAATTTTCATTGATACATGCTGCGGTCTCAAAAATTTGGAAGAAATTTAAGTCGGAGGTGAATTAAGTTTTGTGTCAAACATTCTCTTACAAACATTATGTCGCGATTGATTGTGAAAAATATTCCGAAAATTGTAAGTATTTATTTATGAATGAAAAATGTAATTTTTATTATAATCTATTGTTATTATAATATAAACTTTCATTTCCAGATAACTGAAGACAAACTCAAAGCTATTTTTAGTGAATATGGGGTTGTAACAGATATCCAATTGAAATTTAAAAATGAAAAATTTAGGGAATTTGCTTTTATTGGATACCAAAATGAGAATGAAGCAAACAAGGCAGTGGAGTCTTTAAATGGCACATTTATTAGTAATCGTAAAATAAAAGTTGAGCTATGCTCTCTCTTAGGTATTCCACTTCAGTATATGGTAATTCCTTTACATATTTCAAAATACTTTTTTATAGGTGATCCAAGTAAGCCAAAATCCTGGAGTAAATATGCCAAAGATAGTACTGCTTATAAGAAAAAACATCAACCAATTAAAGAATTGCTAGATGATAGTGAAAGAATAATGGAAGAAGATTCTAAAGTAACAGAAACCGAGAAGATTCTAGAAAAGGTATGTGATATTTCTACATTCTTTATAGTATATTTTATAACAAATTTTCTCAGTATAAAAATGATCCACTTTTCCAAGAATATCTTGAAGTTCATTCAAAAGAAGCTAAAGTGATAAAAACTATTATGTCAAAATCTAAATTAAGCAATAAAGGAGAAGAATCCAATGAAATAACTCCTGAGGAAACAGAGGAGCAAAATGATGCTATAGAAGAGGATAAACTAGCAAATCATAAAATTTCTGACATGGGTTACATGAAACAATTGATGGAAAAATCACTGAAGAGAAAGCAAGAAAAGCAGAAGAAGGTTAAAGATAAAGTGAATTTCTTCACTGTGAAGGTACATGATACTTGAAAACTATAATAATTATAAATACAATTTTCTTTTATTTTGTAGCTGAAAGGTTTACCTTATAACTGTAGGAAAAAAGATGTGAAAGAATTTTTCAAACCACTGAAGGCACAAAGTATTCGTGTACCTCCAAAAATACATGGCATAGCATATGTTGGTTTCAAAGATGAAAAAAAATTTAAAAAAGCTTTATTGAAAGATAAAAGTTTCATATGTAAGTCATTACACAACATTTCTAACCAATACTATCTAATTTTTTTCCATAATTGCATAATTAATTTTCAAGCTGGACATCAAATATCAGTATTGACTTATAATTCTATCAATAACAAGAATGAAGATGAAATTCTAGAAAATTCTCACCAAAGTAGATTTATAAGTCAAGAAGAATCTATCAAAAATGAAGAGGAAATAGCTGAATCTGGAAGAATATTTATTAGGAATTTAGCATATACTTCAACCGAAGAGGATTTGAGACCATTATTTGAGAAATATGGTAAAATGAAATTCTATTTCTATTACCTAAGTTATATATTGAAAATTATTGAAATTATACTAACTCACTCTTTTCCTCATGATCTACCATTATTCAAGATGAATATTTTCTTCCCATATCAATAAATCTATCAGAACATTCAAAAACTTAATTTGCATAAAATGTCACTAATGAAAATGACATTACTTTTGCCCAGAAAAAACAATTGCAGAAACTTCAATCTTATATGAGTAATTTAGTTATTAATAACAATATTAGTTGGTTCTGTTTTATGAATTTCAGTTGTGAATTAAAAGTTGTATAATATAAAATACTAATAATACCTATACAATCACGGAAACTATTGAAACAGGAATCAATTATGTAAATGAATTTGCTAAAAACCTCTAGATATTTCAATGAAATTATATTATCACTACTGAAAAATTTCATGTTAATATTTTCTATCGTTGAAAAATGGAATGTTAAGTATTTATTTTATTGGTATATTTAATGATGCACGTAAAGAGGTTATTTGTACCGTCAACATTAAATGAACAGTTTAATGAAGACAATATAAAGAAGTTGAAGATACAGTAATGATATTCTTATATATATTGCCTTTTGTAAATAAATTGTAATAATTTATTTGGATTGTGTGGTTAGATGAAAACTATATTTGTATCTCAATAATGTTTTTCTATGTGTATGTTTATGTTGAATATGTTAATAAATGTTTTTGTTTTTTGTTAATGAGGAAAATTTCTGTAATCCAAAGTTTTACTATGGTTGTATATTGCACAGGGATGGCAAAAACCATGATATTGATTATATATCAGATATATACGAAATATATCACTATTGGATATATATCCAATAAATGTTTGTTATTTAAACAAACCAACTGTTTTTTATCGCTCTCTTCCTCTTGTATTTTTTACAAAGTAAAAAATTCTGAACAATTTGATTTAAAACTTGTTCAACATGTAATAATCATAAAAAAGATAAGTAATAATGTTAAACTAAAACATATTTTGTCTAAGGTATTATAAGGTGTAGTAATCTCATGTTGAAATATAACACAATATAATAACTATTATATTTCTTCTAGGACCTTTGACTGAATTAAATTTACCCATAGACCACACTTCCAGAAAAATGAAAGGATTTGGAACAGTCACATTCCTCATGCCTGAACATGCAGTAAGAGCATACAGTGAACTAGATGGATCAATTTGTCAAGGGAGAATGTTACATCTTTTACCAGCTATAGCTAAAGATTCTCCAGATAACAATAATATAGAAAGTAAAGAATATTATTTTTGTTTAAGTAGCTGGAAATTCTCAGAATGTTAAAATTTCATTGCAGAGACATCTAACTACAAACAGAAAAAAACCTCCAAACAGAAATCCCAGTCAGGAATGTCTCACAACTGGAATGCCCTCTTTCTAGGACATGATGCAGTAGCAGAAGTTGTAGCTGATACATTTGGTATTAGTAAATTAGCAGTTGTAGGTCCAGAAGAAAAAGGAGCAGCTGTCAGATTGGCACTTGGAGAGACTCAAATTGTAGCACAGACAAAAAAGTTTTTGGAACAAGAAGGTGTGATTTTGGATGCATTTTCAACGGTAAAATAGTTCCTGATTTTCTTATTTTGCAGAGCTATGATTTATTAATTTTCTGGAAAAACTTTTGAAATAAATGAAATTAATGTAAAAAACAACTGATTGCAAAAACTTGTTTTTGTCAGTATTAAATTTGTAGATTTTTGAATGACAATGAAATTACAGCAAATATTGAATCAATTTTTCTTCAATGAGAAATATAACAATCACATAGGATTTTAACATTTCTTTCACAGCCCAATATTAAGAGGTCCAACACAATCATATTAGTTAAAAATTTGCCAGCGAAGACTACTCTGAAAGAAATTAAGGATATATTTGAAACACAAGGAGTTTTAGGAAGAGTTATATTACCACCATCGTGTATTACAGGTAATTCAAAAAACCTTGTCTAGAATATGTTTTCAATGTTGCATTTTTTCTCAGCAATTGTAGAATTCGTAGAAGCAGCAGAAGCTAGAAAAGCATTTAATAGATTAGCATATAGTAAATTTAAAAACATGCCACTGTACTTGGAATGGGCTCCAGATAATAGTTTACAAGAAAGAACAAGTATATTGAATCAGAAAGAAGAAACAGACAAAGATAAGATCAGTGAAAATACTGAATTAGAAGAAGAGAAAGAGGAATCAGAGGAAGAAGAACCAGAACCTGATACAACACTCTTTGTGAAAAATCTGAATTTCAAAACAACTGAGGATAGTTTAAAAAAAGTATGTATAACTATATTTGTTATAAAATGAAAATTTTGAATTTTTATTGTAGCATTTTGAAAATTGTGGAAAAATTCACTATGCATCTGTAGCTACAAAGAAAGATAAGAATAATCCAGCAGTAATTCTTTCAATGGGTTATGGATTTTTAAGGTTCAAAACGAAAGTTGCAGCAGATAAGGCTCTGAAAACAATGCAACAAAGTGTTCTTGATGGAAAATCTTTGGAATTGAAAAGATCTGAAAGAACATTAAAGTAAGGTTTTAAATACATTTTATCGAAAGAAGGGTGTTATTGTCAATGTATATAAAACTTCAATTTGTTGTAACATTTAGGTATTATTATTGCTTTTTATTGTAACTAAACTAAAATAATAATTTAATTTGATCATTGTAAAAATTAGTACCCGAAATAATGAGTTTCTGATAAATTTATATATCACTAGCTGCCCAGCCGATGCTGCTCAAAAGTTGGATTGAAAGCCTGTTCCTCAATTATATTCGCCCCAAATGATGTAATTTCAAACATCCTGTTGTACGTTTAAATATTCTGCAAGTAATTAATAAAGTGATGTCGATGTCAGTTATGATAATTTGACCTTTTCGCTCGCACAACATAATCCTGGCCGTTCGAGTGGAAACCTCAAATCATTATAATACTGACAAATAGTGTTCATTGTTTCGAAGTCTTCCAATTTATCAGCTGTTGGATCATACCTAAATGATAAACATTCATAGATAATTGTCAAATTCGTCAACACTTTTGGAGATATCCCTACAAAAAAAGAATTAGCCACATAGGTGCAGCAGTCCTGAAGTGATGCGCTTACATACATTAAATTGATTTTTATTTATATCAAATTATTTAATAAATCTTTAGTGAAATGCAAGTTATCTCAAAATCAATATCGTTTTTCATTTTATATAATTAATATTTTAAATACCATAGATGATGAATAATTTGTTTTCTCCAGGTCTGATGTTGTTATTCAAAAGAAGAGCTCTAAAAAGAATAAACAGAATGGTACAAAAATTGTAGTGCGTAATGTTCCATTTCAAGCGAATGATAAGGAACTTCAAGAGTTATTCAGTGTATTTGGTTCAATCAAAGCTCTTAGAATGCCTAAAAAACTATCTGGGGATACTCACAGAGGTTTTGCTTTTATTGATTTTGTTACAACAATTGATGCTAGGGTAAGTTAGCTATTAATTCATAATATGTATTATGATATAACTGAATTGCACTTTACTTAAGCTTCTACATAATCTCAAAAGTAAAAATTTAAAGTATAAGAGGGCCACACTACTAGGATAATATCTAAAATAATTTAATGCAGTTATAAAGTCAGATGTAGATGTCTTTTCATTTTGAAGAGTATAAGATTTTATTGCTGCTTCACTCCTAATAATTTTCTATTAATAATTCTAGGAATAGCCTAATAAATTATTATTATTTACTCCACTTTAACTTAGACTGTATCATTTCCATTTCTGAGTCCAAGCTTTTCATAGCAGTTCCAGCAATATTCAATATTAGTCTACAGTGTCATAAACAAATGTACCTAAATTCAAAAAGTTTCAGAAAAAGTCACTTTAGTTGAAATTTGAGAAGATGCATATTTTTTTCTTCTCATTCAATCACTGAATCTAAGTTTATGTTGAGCATTTACTTATTCATTCCAGTTCTTCTCTGTGCCGTTTTTATATATTTTTTGGTTTACAGAAAGCATTTGAAGCTCTTTCTCAGAGCACCCATTTGTATGGTCGTCGTTTAGTGTTGGAGTGGGCAGAAGATGAAGGTAGTGAAAATACTGGAAAGAGATCAGCTGAACATTTTCAGAAGGAAGATAACAATAGAGTGAAGAAATCAAAAAAGAGTGTTTTCAGTATTGAATAAATGAATTTAAAGGAACAAAATTTTTCATTGGCATTTCCTGAATGTCTGCATTCATTGAAAGAAAATAATATCACTCTATTTGAGACCCAAAACGACTGGCCTATAGGTTTTCAATTTTTAATCAACATTTGAAGCCGTAACAAGGAATTATGTTATATAAAAATTCTAGAATAGACCACAAGATATTTTTTAATTCATAGTACAATATTTTATATGTATAGCTTTGTAATATACTTTTGGGTATTATAGTTTTTTTTTTGTAATAGTTCATATTTTCATTTGTATTGCTACAGATTACTGGTAATAAGAATACTTTATTTCAAGATAAGATGTACAAAATACTTTATACTTCTGATATTGAAAGAACCAAAGAAAATTGATATACAGATTAATCACTGCAATGGTTCCAGCTCTAATAATATCTTGAAAATGTTACTCTTAAACTTATTAAACAATGGTTAATAATAACAATTTACACATTTATTAAAAGAAGTAACGCATGACGCAAGTTTCGGTGGAACTTCACCTACTTCAGATGCTAATAGCAAACTAACTATGTTTCTCTGTTATATCAAAAACAAGAAATAAAGAGATGACAAATTGTGTAGAAGGGGTAAATAGAAAGATGGTTACAAATAATTATTAAAATAGGAAAAACCAATTCTGAACTGATAGTCAGGTAGTTCGGTAATTTTGAAAAGATTGAGAAGGGGGCTCTTAAACTTCCCTAGCTTTGGTTCACTTCTGATGCAAGGTGGAATCTTGTTAAAATATCTTATGCAGCTATATTCTGGTTCTTTTTAAGAGTTTTCTTATTCTTAGGATATTTCAGATATGTGTCTTATCTCTAATTCCTGCTTGATACATTTTTATAAACATGTACTTGGACCTTCAACAGTTGAACAGACATTTTAACAAAAGGGCTGAAAATCACATAAAAGTCTCCAGTGCAGTTAATATCTCCTTTATAAAACTGTAGATTGCAGTTTGTGTTGATTTCTTCTTTATATAACTATGCTGACTACTTAATAATGAGTATTGTATCAAATGTTTGGGCACAATCGGCTCGAAAAGTTTGGAAAATACTTATGGGTCTATAGTTATTTATATCACTAGTATCACCTTTTTATAGACTGGTGTAATGATTGCATGTTTCAGCTAGTGTGGGAAGAGCCCATATTTGTATGAGTTATTAATAATATATGCGTTAGGTTTTGCTATTAGGCAATTGTAACAGGAATACCATCAATTCTGCAACTGCTTTTGTTCTTCAGTAGTGTGCACGCTTTTAAACTTTCTTCCTCAGTGACTGTTTGAAAAACGAATGTATCAGGATGTTATTGGATATTTGAGGTGAAGTCAGGTTGTTTGGTTTTCGAAAGATATTTTGATTCTTTGGTGAAATGCTGTTTCAAACTGTTGTCTACAAATTTAGCATATCCAAGTATTTGTGGTTAAATTCTGTGTTGTCCCTTGTATTTCTTTGTCTATATTCCAGAGTTTTGCTTTTGTTGTCTGAGTTAGTAATTCTTTTTGTGAAAGTATTTTGTCCTTTCTTCTCTTATTAAATTATCATATTCCAATTTTACCTACATTAAAAATGGGGTTTTTCATTCTATATGCTTGTAATATAATCCAATCTGGTTTTTCAGGTTTTCACTATGATGTAAATGGTTTTTCATTTTGTTTAAGACAAACTTTTTTCATAGGGCATGTCTGATTGCACTATGTATTAAAGATATTAATGAAGGAACCTCATTGCCTGTAAATATGTTTTGGACAAACTTTTTTCATAGGGCAAGTCTGATTGAACTGTGTATTAAAGATATTAATGAAGAAACAATTGCTTGTTAATATGATGATCTGGTAATTTTAACAATACATTCCAGTCAACAGCTTTTAGTCTGCTCTTCAATTTTTTTATATTATCTATAATCAATATACGTTTTTTGTCATAAAATGGTTTGGAAGTATTGGTTGAAACTAATAATCTGTGCTGAGATGAAACATATGTGTGGGAAATTTCTTTGAAGTTTGTGTATCATTCCTTGAGATTTTCTGAACAATATTCTTATATATTTTTGTTTGATAAAAATTACCATAATCTATGAATAAATAATTTCGAAAAAGTTTAGTTATTTTGCACAAAGAAAATTCTTTATATTAATATGACATTAATCAATTTGATATCTCACCTTTGAAATCCTTCCAAAATGTAGACGACAAACTTCTTACACTCAATCAGTAATAGTGAACTAGGAACTCTGAATGCATTGTAAAATTTTATAAACTATTAATCGGTGAAATTCATTTTAAATTGGGAAATTTATAAGACCATAAATAAAAAACAAACGTTTAATTACAACAAATGCTATTCATATACTAATATTCAAGAAACACCTATTTCTTCAAAAGATTTTCATCTTGCATTGAAAGTTGGCCTAATTTTTTACCTATTCGTTCATGGATATCTAAAAATTTAGCCACGCATCTATCAATACATACTGCTTCACCTTTGGCAATCTCAGAGTCATTATATACTGGTGGAATGCATTTTCTATGACAAGACGTAGTCAATCTATTGAACATATCGGCCATCATTTCTATTTCTAATTCTTGAATCAGTTGCATTTTTTGGGCTTCACTGGCTTGGGCCATTTTGTCAATTTTATCTTAATTTAAAGTGACTTCTCCGGACTCTCACTAGCTTTTATGCGTTCATTAAGTTTCATCGATTCATAACGCTGATTAATAACACTTTTCTTCGATAAATAGAACGAATAAATGCCTGCACATATAACAAGTGACCTGAAATAGGAAAAATTGCATGCTCCTGTTTTTGAGGTTACATTGAAACGTCCGAAATGAAAATCGATATTAGGAAACTCACCAACAAATTCCAATTTTAGCATGCGAATTTAATTGCATAATTTGATGCAAATAAACTTGTTAAATGTAATTATAATTCAAATTTCAAATAAGTCATCTACCTAGTCGAATTTCAAATGCCAATACAAATTACAATTTATGAATTTAAATTTACTCAGATCTGTGGTTCAAGGTTCAAGTACAGCTAGTGAGGATCCTCAGCTAGTGTAAGAACTTATTATGAACCTCTGTTTTTCTCTTTATGAATTTGGACTTGGAAACTCTTTAACATCAGAACAAATATGTTTCACTGTTCTACATTAAAAATTGAAATCAATTTCACACTAATAATGGTGCCTTGAAAGCTAGATGAATTATCAAAACATTGAAATAGTTTATCACATATTTAATTCGTTTATTTTTCCTTAACTACAATGGAGAAGTTTCATGCTATTAAAAATATTATATTTAACGCAATAATATTAAAATATAGATCAAAACTAATAAATCACTGAAAATTTTTTTGAAATCCATCGGCTTGTTGAAGTTTCATATTTAAGTAGGAAACGTGTATGGTCTCTGGTTTGCCTGTGACGTCATTCGACCTATCCAAAAGGGTATATTCGCGTTGGGCGCTTACACGCTTTAAGCGCTCACGCTTAGAAGCACAGACTATTGGCGTTCGTGTTGGCCTACTGAGACGCTCACGCTTTGGCTTTGAGCACTAAAGGTGAATGTCAGATCTTCTCTTTTCGCTTAGGTAGGCAAAAGCCCGATAGTTCACGCAAATAGTGCGCTTTAACATTTCCCTACAAATTTATTAATTATCGACATTAAAAGTTAGGTTAGCTTACGCTTAGTGTTAAGCGTTTGTGAGCGCGAGTCGACCACAGAGAACGAAGCTTATAAGCGCTTAAAGCGTGTAAGCGCCCAACACGAATGCACCCCAAGATTGCCCCACCACGAATCATTCAAGTATTAGTTTCAGAGTTGCACCAGGGCTCTTGCTTCGTTCGTGTTTATTTACGTTAAACAGCAGTTTGTTTAGTTTTTATTACATGTTTATTGGAAGAAGGCATAACAGAAGAAAATATCTACTATTGAAAATTAAATGTCCGCTGAAAACTGAAACGGTATTTTGACTAGGTTTTCATAAAATACGATTCGAACGGCGCAAGTTACTATACATTATACAACAATAAATTAGTACGTACTGGGCGAATACGCGCGCTGTCGTCTAGGTCGAATGACGTCACACGATAGAGCGCCTGTGGAACGAAATTATTCTTACAAGCACAACTTCTAAGTCCCATAACTTTTTTATTTCTAGAGATATTTCACTGATTCTTTCAGGTTTTTATTTTATTTTACTTGAATTTTTATAATCAGTATATTAAAAAAAATGGAAATTCCATTACAATACTTGTTCTACAATCAGATAGGTGTTGTATGTGACAGAGAAATAGTTTGAAAAAAATTATAGATAGAACTGAAACTTCTTAAATAATCAGTTATCGAAATGAATAATTAAAGGAAACAAACTATTAATATATATAATATAATTATATATATATATATATATATATATATATATATATATATATATATATATATATAAATATATAAATATATATATATATATATATATATATATATATATATATATACATAAAATCCTTCGTAATTATGCATAATAATACATATACTTCGGATAGTTTGTTCCCATTATATGTTTTAATGGTAATTTTGTAGGCAGAAAATATGGCCCTTGAATATGGTTCTTTGTTTTTGTTCTACTAAATTCTGAATGAACTTTGAAACTCTCCTGAAATGATTACTGCGACGCTGCACTCTGAAATGACAATTGATCTTGGATTGATCAAGTCCTGGTCTGATGCAAACTTACTTTGCTTCTATGTAGATAAAATCTTGTTTTATAGAGATAACTCCCAGGATCTATTCCTGCAAAACCATGCCATTAAAATAGTCGATTCTGTCAGGTTTTTAGGCCTCTTTATCGACAATAATTTCAAATTTTCACAGCATGTGCATGTCTTAGCTGAAAAGTTATCATCGGCCAGTTTCGCCATTAAATCAAGTGAATCTATAAGAATTGCCTATTTTGCATTGTTCGAAACCCATCTTCGTTATGGTCTTCCCTTCTGGGGTTCATGTATTCTTCACAACTTGACTCCATTCTCAAATTGCAGAAGAGAGCTATTCGTTAGATGTTTGTACTGAAAAATAGGGTTCATTGCAGAATATACTTCAAGAAAAATGGAATTTTAACGCTTCCTTCTTTATATTTACTTGATTCTGTGTGCTTGATTCATAAGTATTTTCATGCCGTACCCTTGGTGTCAAAGCAAGGGTATTTCACCAGATCTTCGGGACATCATGTTTACCTCCCTATTCCTTCCTTTGAATTAAAAAAAAAGTCCATCATTTACAATGCTAAGAAAATTTACAATCCCCTTCCAGAGGAATTAAAATCTATAAGTTCCTTGGCCAATTTTCGGAAACGAATAAAATCTTATTTTCTTGATATACCTTATTACTCTATAGAGGACTACTATTCTGAGCATTGATTGATCGATATGACCAAATTGAATAACACAGGCATCAGCTTCGCTTCGACTGAGGAGGATTTGACACTCTCGTTTCGGCGTCCGAAATTAAGATCGTAGGCCGGAACGGCTAATATCGGTACTAGAGCATGGGCGATTAGCTGTTTGTTTATATTGATTGGTATTTGGTAATGGTATTTACGCTCATTTCATTTTGAGTTTTCGAACATTTAGCTTCGTAATTTGTGTTTTTTTGGACTTCGTATTTTCTAGTGGTTCATTGTGTTTCTATTGAGGACAATATTATCTCTGTTCAACAGTAGATAACCTACCTACATCAAGTTGAAATTTACACTGAGTTTTTATCATTGAACATGAAAATCAATAATATAATAAAGTAGAGGACGAATTAATTAATTGGTTGAAGGAACTATGTATACCTCATGAAAAGGCTTTATGATAGAAAACCTATTTATTTAAAAAATAAAAAAACTTTCAAAAGTTTCAAGAAAACATCTCTGACATGTCTACTTTCATTACGAACTGAAGAATTTTTGAGTAAAATGGACAAATCTAAGTACTTACCAGCAAAACTGAAAGAAACAACATGAAATAAAATAAGAATTAATATGAATACTCTGCTTGAATGGTTTGAACGTAATAAGTTATTATTTTTTTTGAATTTTCCTGACGTATAACAGCTATCCTAAAAGTACGGTGGACTTCTGAGAATCTGTTTTTTTTGATAGAATCTCTGTTTTCCTGATTATATAATTGAATATTTTAGTTTTTACCTAGCTATAGAGTCAAGATTTATTTCATATTCTTGATGTTATGATAAACTGTTATTTTGGTTGTGCAAATGAACATCATTTGTTATTATTATTTCAATAGTACCTCTGGTTATTACATGAAAGAAAATACAATTATCTAGAATCTCTGGATGATGGCCCAGGTTCAGATTCCGATAAAAGTGGAATATTTTTCGTTAGAACTTCAAAAACTTTACGTTTTCGGTTAGCTGCAAATTGCACATCATTATTTGGTATAATTCTATATGGAAAAATCCACAAACTTACTGCAGGGAAAATAATGTATAATTTTAAGGCAATAAAGCATATTTTGAATTGATTTGACTGTCTTAAATAGTTTCGATTTGCACTTCAACTAATATATAAATCTTAATATCACAACCTCCGCTGTTCAAATGTAGTATTTTAAATAAATTATAGATTAAAACAAACAATTCTACAAGCTGTACTAGATCAAAATAAGTGTTCCTCTGTTTCTCATAGGTAAATGAAAATGATCATTGATCACTGCACTGCATCTAGACTGCGACTGATTGTGGTTGATTAGAGACAGCTATATCTATGGTTAACAAAGAGGCTTTTAAAATTCTGTTTGTGGTTAGGTAGGACTAGGAATTCTCATTTTTCTAAGAGAGTGTAGGTATGAGAAAATGAATATAATTGTTGGTTGAATATCACACAAATACGAAAATATAATGTTATCGCACTCATTTTAAGTGAAATATAAATATATAGTTTACATCTAAAGCTTTTCTTGATTCGCGAAAATGTTTTCTGTTTGTAAACAAACACATCCTGCCACTGGAGTAGAACATGCATTGAGTTGTTATTTCTTCAACAAAACAGAAAGAAATTTGGTATTAGCTGGAGCCGATATTTTGAAAATATTTAGATTAATCCCAGATGTGGATCTTAAATCAAAGGAAAGAGTTTCAGGTAAATATAAAGATAAATAAAACATTATATCTTAAAACTATTTGGAAATTCTATTTATTTGTAGATATATATCCACCAAAATCAAAACTAGAATGTATGGCTCAATTTACCCTGTTCGGAAATATTATGGCTGTAGAGAGTGTGAGCTTGGCAAGTTCACCCAGAGATGCTCTGCTCCTATCATTTGCTGATGCTAAATTATCAGTTGTTGAGTATGATCCAGAAACTCATGATTTGCGAACTTTGAGTTTGCATTATTTTGAAGATGAAGAAATTAAAGTAGGACGTTCATGCAAACTATAAGTTACTGATAGTAATCTTAATAATATTATATTTTAGGATGGTTGGACACATCATCACCATAATTCCATTGTACGAGCCGATCCAGAAAACCGATGTGCTGTTATGACAGTGCTAGGTAGAAAACTGGTGGTCCTACCTTTCAGAAGAGATGCTTCTATAGAAGATACAGATACAGATGTAAAACCTATGAATCAGGGCACTTATGGCTCCAAAGCTCCAATTTTGTCATCTTATATGATACATCTAAAAGAATTGATGGATAAAATTGATAATGTGATAGATATTCAATTTTTACATGGCTATTATGAACCAACTCTCCTAATTCTTTATGAACCTCTAAAGACATTTTCTGGGTAAGTAAGGATATAACACATCTTTATTTTTTTTTAGCTATTTCAATAATATTCTAATGAATTTCCTTTTAAGTTTTCTAATGAGTATTCAATACATTGTTATTTCAACTATAAAATTGTTTTCATACTAAAGACCCATGTACCTGATTTGATTACGTATAATTCTTTACAAATCTCATTTTTGGTAATTTATATTATATATAAAAATTTATCTCAAAACATCTTTAACGCATTTAAAAAATCTCATTCATGATTATTTTGAAGTGTGACTAATAAATCTTGATGAACATTATTGTTGGTTTTCTCTATTGTAAGTTTCAAAGAATATATTTCAATGAAAAATGATGCATATAAAGTGCTTCAAGTGTTCAATTTTGCAAATTGAGTAAATTTGTTCTAATGTAATGGTGACAATGAACCTTTCTAACAAGCTATCTTGAGGATTAGTGCAAATCTCTTGTCTGGAGGAAAAATTTGTACTTTGGCAAACTGCTGTACAAAAGATGTCTGACTCTTTTGAGCAACTTGTTTTTCAATGATTACCTAATCAGGTGAAAGTACCACCAACAGGTTATTAGAAAAAAATAGTGAATGAGCATATATTTAATCACACGCAAATTGCTCATGAACCATAACTACAAGTTTGACTTTATGCAAGTAGATGTTCAATAGTTTCCATAAAATCTAATTTCAGGCGTGTAGCTGTGAGAACTGATACATGTGCAATGGCTGCAATCTCTCTCAATTTACAGCAGAAAGTACATCCTGTAATTTGGAGTGTTTCCAATCTCCCATTTGACTGTACTAGGGCAATACCCATTAAGAAACCTTTGGGTGGCACCCTTATTCTTTCTGTGAATGCCTTAATATACCTAAATCAGAGTATTCCACCATACGGTGTGTCCCTCAATAGTATTGCAGAAACTTGTACAAATTTTCCTTTGAGTAAGTGCGAAATTTCATTTTGGTGAAACTTTTTCTAATATTTATTTTGTAGAGCCTCAAGAAGGAATAAAAATAAGCCTAGATTGCGCTCAGACTGGATTCCTGGAAGATGACACATTGGTCTTATCATTGAAAAACGGGGATCTCTATGTTTTAACTTTGTTAGCTGATAGTATGAGATATGTCAGGTCATTTCATTTTCATTTAGCTGCCTCTAGTGTTCTTACTACTTGTGTGAGTAATATGAATTTCTATCACTTTCATTACAATGCTTTGAACAAATTTCTTGTTTCATAAGTTAATGCATGTGTACATTTCACAGATTAAGAGGCTCTTGCACCGTTTTATTATGAAACGTTGTTTAACTTAACTTGGTTTATGTGGGTTTTAAGACGGCTTAACACCGTTTATATTTTGGCGCAAGTGAAAATGTTAAATTAAACTTGGTTTATCATTAAACTTAGTCTAATAATATACGGTGCAAGAGCCTATATATTTCATGAAAGCTTTTGGCTGATTGAAATCTACAATAGATCATACGTCAATATGAACTCAGTCCAAGTACCGAATTTCAATCCTCTATCTCAATCTCTAGAAGCTGTGAATGAGGGGAATTTTTTTTTTTTTAAACACCACAAAAAAAAATACAAGAAATCGTAGAGTAAAAATGGAGGCAGAGGAAAAAAAATTTTATACCAAAGGGAACTTCCCTTCACCTTCACATTTTCAACCTTCTGATTTAGTGGTCGTGCAAAAATTTTTGAAACAGTTTTTTTAGCTCCATACAACTTTAAATAAAACGAGAATGCTTAATTTTGAATTTACTTAAATAATTTTTAATTCCTCAAATAATACCTTCAAATTGAATTGTATTATTCATTTAATATTCTCATTTATCTATTGATAAGCAAACAACTCAAAAGATAAAATAAAAATTATATTAAATTTGTCCACATCTTCTGCCACCAGTTTGAACATTTTGAAAAAAAAAATGACTTCTACAACTATATTCATTATATATAAGTATATATAACTTATTTACATATCAGAAGTTTAGAACAATCATTTTCTGGAAGTTATAAATTATGCATCAGTGTGTTAGATTTAGCAAATTATCGTAAGTAATTGCACAGGTGCATCAAAATTACCGATAATTGTGCATGACAGTGTGTTGTCAGAAAAATGCATGAGTTTATTTTCATTTTTGGAGAAAGAGCCCGACACCAGAGGTGGAAGGGCTCTTTCTCCAAAATATGAAAATGACTGAATGCTGTTTTTCAAAGACAACACGCTGGAATGCGAAATTATTCGGTCATTTTGATGCACAAGTGTAATTTGGGGGAATATTTCCCGAATAAACTTTCAACTTGTCAAACTGACGTTAGTAATTCATAAATTCTTAGCTTTTCATCAATAACCATAATATCAACCATGCTACTATGCAATTATTGGTCTACAGTGCAATTATCACTTATAATCTCCCTAGAGCATGAATAATTTCCGGAAATTTTCTCGAAGTGCGAATTTTCTTAAAAAATTCGCAACAGGAAAATTTCCGGAATATTGATTCATGCTCGCGGGAGATTCGGTAAGAAAATTTTCTAACAAAACTTTTTTTTTCCCCTTTCCTTTAATACTATAAAATTATGTAATTTTGGTAGAATATTTGCTTCTCTATTTAATTATTTAAACCACATTTCACTAGAGCATATAGGGAAATTAAAATATTTGATATCAAATCCGCGTAGGTATACCTACCTACTTAAATTTTATTCCCCTTCCTCTAGTTCTATAAAATTGTGTGATATGGGTAGAATATTATAGATATTATAGTGATAGATAGATATTTTATTTAATTATTTAAACCACATTTTACTAGAGCACAGGGTACCCAAAAATTGGTAATAAAACTATTTTCATTGCTTTTTATATGTTGACATTTTGGAAAGTTGATTGAATTTGTTTCTTTTAATCTTTACCATAAGATTAATATGCATAGATCATAGATCAGTATGTTAGCTATATTGATAGTAGACCCTATACATGTACCAATAATTAACTTATAAATAAATATCTATCAAAAATATTTTACGCCACTGTGTTTATGACAGCTGTCAAGCTAGAGGGAATTTTCCATTTATTAATTTCCCTCTACGCAGGGAAATTTCCGAAGAAATTAGGTTATTGTCATAGCAACATGTCAAAATGCAGGCATCTGATTGGCTAAAATCAACTGGTATAAAATGTTCTCTAGAATTTATCAAATTATTAATGTGTATTTTGAAATTTCAACTTGTATAGTTAACAGGTGTGATTTCTTTTTGTAATTTTTATGATAAAAAATGAAAAAATAATATAATGAGTAGAAGTGATAACATCTCCTCTTTGATTCAAAATATTCAGCCAGTATTAATCGTATTTTCAAATAAATACATTTCAGTGGACAGTATGCTAGTTGAATCCATTATTTAAATCAGAAATATCGAAGGAACAGTAATTTTTTTAAAAAAAAGATACATCATTTTGATATCTGTCCAGCATATACAAAAAGCAAATTAGCAAATAATAACTTTTTTCAATACAATATAACTCTGTTTCTTGAACAGCAAAAACAACTAAATCAGATGCATTTTATTCTTCAAGGAGCAATAATATTGTTATGAAACCTATATCCATGACTATATCGCTAATAAAAAGAGAAATGTTTTGCAATCTTCTGCTTAAAGTTTTTTTTTTGTAGCTTTGTATTTGCGAACACAACTTCCTCTTTCTTGGTTCCCGGCTGGGCAACTCTCTACTATTACGTTTTCAAGAAAAATGTAATGAAGTAATAGTGTTGGATGATAACGATGAGCCTTCGGCAAAACGTAACAAAACCGATGATGATGACAGGGTCATGGATTCTCTTACAGACTGTATAGCTTCAGACGTACAAGATATCAGAGATCCAGTGGAGTTTGAAGTATATGGTAACCAACAGGAAGCTAGTCTACAGATTAAAAGTTATACATTTGAGGTATGGTAATTTTTTTATTAAGGATAGAATATATTCAAAAATTAGAATGGTTAGTAACGCAATAACAGTAACAATACATTTAATGTATGTGATGAAATGGATATATGTCACTAACCAATTGAAAAGCATTCCTAGTTGACTGAAAATCTGCATATGTGAATGTTTTACCATTACAGTTTTGCCCTCAAGATATTAACAAAAAATCCTAGAGCAAGCAATATATGTACTTACAAAAAAAAAGAAAATTAAATTAAATTAATAACAAAAGTAAAAAAAAGTATAAAATACTTGAGATAATTTCAGAAATGAAGATAAATTTCGCACAATATGATATTTATCAGTGATAGTGAGTTTAGGGGCAACATGATCGCTTTCAAAAAGTCGTATACAAACAAAAATACAGAAATGATTTTTCATTTTTTGCTCTAGTAGTTCGAGAATAATTCAATTAAGATAGTTTTGTATCTACCCATGAACAGAAATTTAAAACAAGAACTCTACAAATATTAACGATATCCTCAGAATTAGGTGAATTTGATTAAAAGGTTAAATTTTTTAAAAATTACTTTAAAGATGAAATACTGAGATGTTTCAGAAACCAGTCATCTTAAACAATTAGCTAATAATATAATGATTGATTTAACATTTAAAAAATCATAAACGGCAAATGAAATTCATTATTTTTTTTTTAATTACATCATATTGGCAATATATTATTTAGTTCTTTGACACAGTCCTAGTTATCTTTAAGTTGTAGAAAGTAACAATTTTACAAAAGGTAGATATAAATAGAAATCCCTATTAAATAATTACTCTGAGAATAAATGCTTTAGTGTAAATTTTAGTACAATGACCTTCAAGATTTCACCCTTTTTTTTAGGTTTGCGACAGTTTACTCAACATTGGGCCTTGTGGTAACCTTACTTTGGGAGAGCCAGCTTTTCTTAGTGAGGAGTTCTCAAACAGAATAAACATTGATCTTGAACTTGCTACTACTGCTGGTTATGGTAAAAATGGAGCACTGTGTATTTTGCAGAAGTCTATTAGGCCACAGGTTGTTACAACTTACACCTTGCCTGGATGTTATAATGTTTGGACCGTATGCAATGGAGGTGATCGGCATGCTTTTCTTCTACTGGGACGGGAGGAAGACACATTGGTCTTACAGGTGATTTTAATGATATTAGTTTATAAACTATCTTAGTGAATTTTTCTCTATATATTCTTTGTTATATATGTAATTCCCCTCTCCAGAGCTTGCTCTGTGGAAAATAATAGCTTTATCATGTATGCTGATTATACCAATTTTTAGTTAAAGTTATGCATGTACCTTCAGGATTGGTGAATTCAGGAATATTTTCAAAGAAGGTTGGGAAATGCTGATATATATATATATATATATATATATATATATATATATATATATATATATATATATATATATATATATATATATATATATATATATATATATATATATATATATATATATAAAAAGATTCGACTTTTGATGCCCTTGCTGAGTTCCCATTAAACTTTATTAAACTTATTCAAATTATTCGGCAATTAATAAATTAATTATATATATATATATATATATATATATATAAATATATATATATATATATATATATATATATATATATATATATATATATATATATATATATATATATATATATACAGGGTGTTCTACAAGCTCTATGACAAACTTTGACAGATGGTAGGTCACTTGATTTTAAACATTTTTTTTAATAAACATGGGTCCGATTCGTTTTTGTTTAGAAGTTACAAGCATTTGAAGAATCGTAATTTTTTCAGTCAACCAGGAAGTGACAGAAAGTCACTTAGCATGTTAAACAATGCACACTTATAAAATATACATCTGCTTCAATAAAAAACGTAGACATTTATTCTCCACTGAGGAATATGCAGATATTGTGTTTGTATATG
Organism: Cynegetis impunctata; assembly: GCA_030704885.1. NCBI lineage: Eukaryota > Metazoa > Arthropoda > Insecta > Coleoptera > Coccinellidae > Cynegetis > Cynegetis impunctata. The sequence goes on along the minus strand of JARQZK010001525.1, from coordinate 172,154 downwards.
GGTATGCACTTATGCAGCTAGCCAAATAAGAAATGATCCAAATCTCATTCTTCAAATGACCGAATCTTCAGTTCGTCGATGTGAGGCTTGCATTCAAGCTGAGGGTGGACATTTTTCATAGTCTTTAGTTTTGTGATTATCATTTAATTTGAATTTTTATTATTAATTGTTAAAAGAGTTTAAATGCTTGTAACTTCTAAACAAAAATGAATCGGGCACATGTTTATTAAAAAAAATATGTTCAAAATCAAGCAACCTACCTTCTGTCAAAGTTTGTCATAGAGCTTGTAGAACACCCTGTATATATATATATATATATATATATATATATATATATATATATATATATATATATATATATATATATATATATATATATATATATATATATATATATATATATATATATATATATATATATATATATATAATTAATTCATTAATTGCCGAATAATTTGAATAAGTTTAATAAAGTTTAATGGAAACTCAGCAAGGGCATCAAAAGTCGACTCTTTTTAGCTATACCAATATATTTCGACAGTACATTGCTGTCTTCCTCAGGGTCCAAAAACAAAAAACAAAAACTATGTAACAAAGCACACTTTCAGATTAGCTGTAAGTGGTTTGAAATCTGAAAGTGTGCTTTGTTACATAGTTTTTGTTTTTTGTTTTTAGACCCTGAGGAAGACAGCAATGTACTGTCGAAATATATTGGTATAGCTAAAAAGATTTGTCTTTTGATGCCCTTGCTGAGTTCCCATTAAACTTTATTAAACTTATATATATATATATATATATATATATATATATATATATATATATATATATATATATATATATATATATATATATATATATATATATATATATATGTGTATATATATATACATACAAATTTTAAGTTTTTGTAGTTGACAGGTCCCTTTGTTCTCTTAACAAAGGAAATAATTCTTTAATGGAGGAATACCATTTGTTAGTTTTCAGTATGTTTTTACTTAATTGATAAGTTAAAAAGTAGGTTCTCATTTTGTTAATTTTCTCAGACTGGTCAAGAAATCGACGAAATTTCAAATAGTGGATTTGCAGTCGATTGTCCCAGTGTTTATGCTGGTAATTTAGGACACAACAAATACATTGTTCAAGTGACAACTTCGTCAGTACGTTTGCTGAAGGGTCCAGTTCAAATTCAACATATTCCTCTCAATTTAGGATCTGCTGTGGTATTTGCGACAAGCGCCGATCCTTACATATCCTTGTTGACGACGGACGGCCAAGTTATTACATTCATGTTGAGGGAATCTAAGCAAACTGGAGCAGCTAAACTTGTTATTAGCAAGTCCACATTGTCTAATGTAAGTTACAGTTTTTATTTAAAAAAGAAACGCGCTCTTTTGATATTATTTTTATATATTTATTTTTGTTTGGGCATTGTTTTTATTATATCCTAACAATTTATCAAATTTTAATAGATTTCTGGTGTTAAATTTTGTAGCAGGGTGTTATGTTTAAAATAAAATGTTTTAAACATGTTCATAACTTTCGATACTTTTCAAACAAATAAAAAATTAACCTCCCTTATTACACAAGCACAATACAACTATATAAAAAACTTTCTTTTGGGACGATTAGACAGATAAATCAACTCGAACTTTGCAAACTATTACATAAAATCAAACACAATATGTTGAAAACGAAAATATCACTCCAGACTAAATATAATCTCCATGGAAGAAGCTTAAGAACTTTGCAAACTATTACATAAAATCAAACACAATATGTTGAAAACGAAAATATCACTCCAGACTAAATATAATCTCCATGGAAGAAGCTTAAGGAATGCAACCGGTTATGTAAGCGTTAGAGCCACTTGTGAAAAGTCAAAACATGCTCCAGTCTATGCCAGTATAGTAGAATACAACAAATTACCAGATTATATTTCTTCAGAAAAAAACTATAAAAAATTTGTTAGAATATTAAAACTTTATTTGAGTTTGTAATTAAATATTTTATATTGTTACAATATATTTAATAATATCATATCATGTCAAATAATATTAATACTCAAAAATAGCTATTTTAAGTCAGATTATCTTTATCAGTTTGTAGCTTATTCTGAATAAATAAATAAATAAATAAACATGTGTGTTTTAAACTGGTTATTCTGAATCAATTCAATTTCATATAAATAAGTAGTGGGTTTATATGATTAACATCTTTTTATTAAAACATTGCATTTAAATGAAAAATAAAATTATTAAATTAATTTTTACGAATAAATAACATTTTATTTATTTTATTTATTCAGTAGAATAACAGAGGTTATTCAACCTCTTCCTACTACTGAAAAGCCTCAAGTGTAAAATAAAAAATATTTTCTAGCAGCCAGTATTTGTATTTATATATATATATATATATATATATATATATATATATATATATATATATATATATATATATATATATATATATATATATATATAGTATATATACTATATATACTATATATACTATATATACTATATATACTGTATATATATATATATATATAAGCGGCTTGTATACAGCTAATCTTGCCATCTACCGCATCCCAATCTCCAAGAGACTCTGTCTCTAACTCCGTCTTCTTCCAGCCCTCTTTTTAGCATAGCTTCTTTTAATCCCTTTTCCCAGCTCTTTCTTGGTCTTCCTCTATTTCTTCTATTTGCAGGCCTCCATTTCCAAATTCTTTGTGGTATTCTATCCTGGTCCATTCTCCTCATGTGTCCATACCACAGCAGTTGTTTCCTTTCAATTGTACTTATTAATGAAGTATTTGTATTTGTTTTCAAATATTTAAAGATTGAACCATAACATAAGATATAGCTACAATAAAGGTGAAAAAAGTACAATAATGTACATGTGCCCTTTTTGAACCCTGTTTCATAGTGATTTTTGAAGTAAACACAATAAATCACATCAAAATTTATAAGACTTTATACAACTTATTTGTTAATTTCTCCTAATCGTAATTGTTTTACAGGTACCTCCTGTTACATCTATCTGTCTTTATAAAGATGTTTCTGGACTCTTCTGCAACAAAATTCCAGAAGAATTCACTTTTGTTCCTCAGCATTATATAAACGAAAGTGATATAAAACCTGATGTTGAAAACGAGGACGATCTTCTATATGGCGATAACAGTGATTTCAAAATGCCCTCTCTTAATCCTCCACCACCAAAACCCAGACTAAGACATAATTGGTGGAAGAAATACTTGATGGAATTCCGAAGAACCTATTGGCTGTTTGTCATAAGAGATAACTGCCACCTGGAATTGTATTCTGTTCCAAATTTCAAGCTGTGTTACTATGTGGCCAACGTATGCCATGGTCCGAAAGTATTGGTCGACAATTTGGAATCTGTCCTGCCAGGAAGTAACGCCACGTTACACGCCGGTGTGGATCACAGGATCAGGGAACTCCTTGTGGTTCCCCTAGGAAATAAAGGTTCAAGACCATTACTTTTCATTAGAATGGAAAGAGATGTGTATGTTTATGAAGTGTTTCGATTTCCGAGGGGTAACTTAAAATTGAGGTTCAGAAAAATTAAACACAACATAATTTATGAAGGAAATACGAATATTTTGCAGGAGAGTGATAATTCTGACTGGTTTTATTTGCATGAAAACATTCCAAAAATGAGGTAAGCAGTGTGATTCTATCTATATATGGGTTAAAGGTTAAAGAGATTGACAAATAGCATATTTTCAGTGACTAATAAGTTTATATGAACAGTATAAAATGACAATATATTATCATTTTAGCACTTAACAGATTTTAATTTTGAAAATTGAGAACTCCAATTTAAAATGAATTGTGAGAAACTCGGGGCTCTATTCTATTGTGTTTTTGATGTAGTAGGGAAATAACTTGTAATAAAATTTCTTCTGAAAACATTGATCTATAGTTTGCGTACAGGATTTAAGTATTTTGAAAAGGCAGAACAACAGTCTACTCGCTACAGACACCCAACCTTTTGGTGTCATACTTGCGAAATAACACATGCAGTATTTGCATTAAAAAATTTTATTTTTATGATCACTATTTACCATTGATAGCTACCAATTTTCACATTAGTGATCTGTCTATTATACATATGTATACATATGTTGTTGTGGGATTAGGTGATTATACTTTGTGTAGCCTTAATAATGTAGAAAAGGGTTGTCGAGGCCTACGTATTATATTATAATGGTTTTAATACAAATTTCTAAATAATAGGTTTTTTTTGTACGTAAACATTCCATTCATGGAGGTAGTTCTAATATTGGATCCCACCAACAATCAAAAACTACCAGAGGTTCATACGAAACCGCAAAAAAGACCATACCCAGAGTATACCGCAAGGAATACATACCGGGATGGAATAATGACTGCCAGGAACAGTCCGGGATATTTCTTGAGAGCGGAGACAGAGAAATAGCTGATGAACTGTTGCACAGCCCTAATATAGCGCGTCAAGAGCGATGGACAGAAACAGTCAACAACCTAGACTTCAAAAAATCGAGCAGGAAAGCGTGGTCACTCTTAAGAAAACTCGGCGAGGGTCCGAAACTTGCAAAAAATGACACGGAAATACATCCAGACAGGATTGCTTCCCACATTGTGGCCACATCAAGAGCACCACGGGATAGAGCTCACTCGACTCGCGTTAAACCGGAACTTAAAGCCCTAAAAGCCAACAGCCAGGAACAAACCGAGTTTTTGCAACCTTTCACTGCAAATGAAGTGTCAGAGGCTCTGAAGGACACGAAATCAGGAAAAACACCAGGACCTGATGGAATCCACCCAAAATTCCTCCTGAACAGTGGTAAATACACAAGAACATGGCTAGCCCAATTTTTCACGAACATCATGGAAAAGGGAACTACTCCAAGCGCAATGAAAAAGTCTACAGTCATCGCTATCCTCAAACCAGGAAAGCCGAATGATGATCCGAAAAGTTACCGCCCAATAGCACTGCTGAGCACAATCTATAAGCTCCTTGAGAGACTTCTTTATAACAGAATCGGGGAGGGTTCCTATCGAGCAGGCTGGGTTTAGACCAGAGAGAAGCTGCACAGACCAGATCATGCCACTCACGACCCATATCGAAGCAGGCTTCCAAGACAACCTGAAGACATCAGCTGTGTTCGTGGATCTCTCTGCAGCTCACGGCACTGTTTGGAGACATGGACTACTCTATAAACTTTATCAAACAGTTCCATGCAAACATACTCTGCAACTTATCGATAACATGCTTACTGACAGGGTATTTCGGGTTATACTGGGTAGCAAAACGAGTTCCTCAGGAACGCTTAATGACGGACTGCCTCAGGGGTCTGTCCTGGTCCCACTATTTTTCAACCTCTATATATCCGATTTGCCTGAAACTAGATCTCGGAAGTTCGGTTACGCAGATGACTGGGTGCTAGCCACGCAACACCGTTTCTTCGAAGAAACATAAGCCGCCCTGTCTTCAGACTTGGCGAGCCTGGGAACATATTTCCATAAATGGAGACTGAAGCCAAATCCCAATAAAACAGAAACGGCGTGTTTGCATCTTTCCAACAGAGCAGCGAATAGACAGCTCCAGGTCTACTTTGGTGATACTTTACTGCGCCACAACAAACACCCGAAGTATCTTGGAGATCATCCTTCAAAAGTTATGTGGCACCACATGGGGCTCTACCGCTGAAACATTACGAACCTCAGCACTTGGGCTGGTTTACTCAACTGCAGAGTACGCCACACCCATCTGGCTCAACAGCGCGCACACCCAAAAAGTGGACGGACAACTGAACGAGACCATGAGGATAATCAGCGGAACGCTAATATCGACCCCCACCGAATGGCTACCAATACTGAGCCATATACCCCCTCCAGATCTCCGATGCCCCCCTCAATGCAGGGATCTTCCCTGCATAAGGACGAAACCACCCGCCTTCGAACAGCCCCGTAAAATATGGACATCGCTCAACAGAATCCGCACTAATCACGGCATATGCGCGGACTAACTATACAAGTGGAGTAGGGTGCAATCTATAAGGTGTGATTGCGGGGCAGAAAAGGAAACCGTCCAACACATTGGGATGGAATGTCCGAATACGGCATATGAGGGTAATCTCGATGACTTCCTGATGGCAACAAATGCTTCAATGGACTATGTTTCTAATCTAAATGTGCGTTTGTAAACCTGAACTATTTTGTTTTCGTGTTATACACTTATGTGTTTTTTTCTTTTTATATCATGTGCAGCCATACAATAAATATAAATAAAAAATATTGGCTTCAGCATATACGAAATGTGAATGCCTGACAGATATCAATGAACTGTCTATTGAGAAGCATGTAGAAATTACTACCATCTACGAAAGATATTCCAAAGTGGTTTACCTCGCTATATACAGACCGCCAACCGGCGACATGGAGAAACTGAATTCGCAGATCGAACTTGCTCTAGACGTAATTCAAAAGCAATCACCAGAAAATGTTATTATTTCAGGAGACTACAACATAAATTTTAATAAAGTTAGCGATGAAAGTCAAAATTTAGAGAATTTTTCAGTCATATGGCCTGCATGCTGTGGTCGCGTAACCTTCACGAGTCACATGCCATTCCACTACTTGCATCGATAATGTGTTCACGAATCTGGACCATAATGCTTTCATCAAAAAATCGGAGAACCCTCACATATCTGTTCATCTCGTACAATCTCAATGAGAACAACACCTGCACTCAATGAAACCAAAATCATAAGGATTGTAAATGAAAACAATACTCATCGGTTTGTTGAACAATTAGTATCGGAAAGTCCGGACAATGCTGAAAATAATTTTAATCATTTTCATAAACAACTAATCCGAATATTCAATGAAAGCTTTCCCATAAAGAAAATCAGATCAAACCTTACAACCAATTGAAAAACTTGGTATCGTCCTGAGTTAGCAGTAAAAAAACAAACCATTCCAGCTTTAACAGTGGTACAAAAAAAAAAACGACGAGGACTCAAAAAACTCATATAAATATAAACATATTTTAAATCGATATATATATATATATATATATATATATAAATATATATATATATATATATATATATATATATATATATATATATATATATATATATATATATATATATATATATATATATATATATATATATATATATATATATATATATATATATATACAATACTCTGCATGTATCCAACTTGTAGCCTGAAACTAAAACAGGGGATCTCCAAACGTTCCTGTTGAAAACTTTTTCTGATGTGAAATGTGAATCGCTCCAGGCTCGCTATCCCGAAAGCTACTCGTCTTTTAAAGTTCTTATTCCGGCTGAGGAATACGATAAGGTTTTAATTCAATCACACTGGCCAAATAGAGCAAATGTCCATAATTTTTACCAGCGCAGAGGGATACAACAAAACCCATAGTTGATTCTGTACTGAAGTTGAGACTAATGCAGTTAAATGTTCAATCCATTATGAACAAAATTGATAGAATTACACTCCTAATAACCGAAAAAAATCCTGATGTATTCTGTGTTGCTGAACATTGGTGTACAAGGGAATGTATGGATACCATCAAATTTCCTGGCCATAAACTGGTGGCAAGTTTCTGTCGTCTAAGTCATGATCATGGAGGTGTCGCTATTTTCGCGAGAAATTGTCTGGACATTCAAGAAATAAAAGTGATCAAGTTCTCGGAAGAAATGATTTGTGAATGTAGTGCTGTTAAGTTGACTCTTGGAAATAGTGCGTTTGCTGTCATCAGTGTATACAGACCACCAACAGACAATTTTGAAACGTTTATCACAATAATGTCAAACATAATACAACACTGCTTTAAACAAGTGGAATATATCTTTCTCTGCGGCGACTTCAATGTCGACTATCTACAGGTGAGCTCAAAACGTAGGGAACATTTGACGGATTTATTTGATTGCTTCCGATTGAAAATTACTTCATTGCATCCAACACGAGTGTTTACGAATATATTAGGCCATACATCTTCCACAAAGATCGATTATATTGTAACAAATGTAGACTTGAGTAATTGTAAAGCCGATGTTTTTCCAGTTCATTTTGGTGATCATGATGCACTCTTACTGGATTTTTTCACTGACAATATCAGAGTTTCGCCTGAAAATAGCTCTCAGCCTAAACTATGTAGAAATATGTCCCTTCAAAATCTGACAAAATTAGCTGAAGATATTTCCAACTACTCCTTCGCAGATATTTATGTGAATTCAGATGTGGACATTATTTTTCGAACTTTTGTAGACACAATAAGGAACCTCATTGATTTTCACTGTCCATTAACTCTAAATACCGGTAGAATAAATACTTCAAAAAATTGGATAACACCTAGAATAAAAGAAGCCAGTGAAGAATTGAAACATCTATATTGGCTTCAGATTAATTTAAAAACTAGTCAGTCTCAAAAATTGTATAAGGACGCAAAGAGTGCTTTCAACCACTTGGTGAAAGCAACTAAGTTGAGTTACTACGACAATATGATTAGAACATCTGATAATAAAAATAAAATGGCTTGGGGCATAGTGAATATGGAAACTGTTAGGAAAACCAAAACTAACAATAAATTAAAATTGAATATTGGTGGAGTTGTTTCTTCTAAGGATATCGAAGTAGCTAATGCTTTCGCTGAATATTTTTCTGGTATTGCTAAATTGAGTCTGGAACGGATTTACGGGAGTGTCCTAAGTCAAATTTGTACAACTTCTCCTATTCGTGATAATACTTTCTACTTCCACCCTGTGGATGGAATTGAGGTGATTGGTGCGGTGAATCAATTAAAAAATAAAAAGTCCACCGGTCAGGACTTGGTTTCTGTAAAAATTTTGAGACTTATAGCGAAAGATATTTCTGAACATATCGCACACCTTATTAATGTATCAGTTTCCGGTGGTATATTTCCTAGTTGTTTTAAGCTTGCAACTGTGATCCCAATCCATAAAAAGGATGATGCCAATGATGTGGCGAACTACCGTCCAATTTCTTTACTAAGCGTTTTATCAAAGGTTATAGAAAGAATAATACTGAACCGTATGATGTCATTCTTAGTGAAATTCGATTTAATTGTCGAAAGCCAACATGGCTTTCGAGCCGGACGTTCAACCGGTACAGCTGTCATTGATTTTCTACAGTTCGTTCAATCATCGTTGGATGAGGGTTCTGTTGTTGCTGGTCTCTTTTTTGACCTGTCGCGAGCCTTCGATACCATCGATCCTTGTTTCCTTGAAAGTAAACTTTACAATCTTGGCTTTCGCGGTACTTTCTTGAGGTGGGTTATTAGTTTCATGTCCCATCGTAAACTTACTGTTAGGGTGGGAAATACATGCTCTTCTGAATTGGAAATAGGACTCGGCGTCCCACAAGGTTCTGTACTAGGACCATTACTTTTTATTTTGTTCATAAATGATTTACCGGACCATATAAAGATGGATAAACTGGTAATTTTTGTAGATGATACTTCATTTTTCTTGAAGGCAAAGAGTGTAAGCGAGCTCACTGGTCTGGGCGAATTACTATTAAAAAGCTTCAGCTTGTGGTGTCGGGACAACAGACTCATACTAAATGTTGACAAAACTGAACTGATTAAATTTGAGCTGAGAGGATCCTCCTCGATAACTCTCAACTCTGGAATGGATGTTCTCCGCTCCAAAAACTCTACAAAGTTTTTGGGTGTAATTGTTGACAGTAACTTGAGATGGTGCGAACATATTGCATACATCAGCAAAAAACTTTCCTCCTCCTTTTACGCTATAAGCAAACTGAGGAGCTCGCTTCCACTCGATTCACTAGTGAATGTTTATTATGGACTAGTCTATTCTCACTTGTCCTATAATATTGAGGTCTGGGGTAATTCGACTGACTTTGGTAGACTGTTTGTTGCACAAAAGCGTATCTTGCGCATGATCTTTGGGCTTAACCCACGAACATCTTGTAAATCAATATTTCGGGGAAATAAAATATTGACTGCTCCATGTATTTACATTTATAAATGTCTTCTCTACACAAAAGACAATGAAAAACTGTACGTCAAGCTCTCTAGCTTCCATAATTACAGCACAAGGAATGCTAGCTTGTTGTCTATACCAAAGCATAACACCAGCAAGTTTGAAACATCCCCAATATATTCATGTATCAAGTTATTTAATAAACTACCAGACAATATAAAAATTCTGGAGAAAATTTGTTTTCGTTCAGCAGTTAAGGCTTTTTTGTTAACAAAGTGCTACTATAGTGTAGATGAATACTTATGTGATAGTTTTTAGAGGTTCTGTATTTCTTTTCCTTTAATTATAGATAAATGTACTTATACTTATACTTACCTGACTTGTCCTATACGTTGTTAAATGTCAAACAGGATGAATAAAGATTATTATTATTATTATTATATATTTAAAATATGCCCCTTTCGAAAAGATCCATTTGAATTAAATTAAATTTATGTTGAATTAAATGTAATTTTATATAAAGAAATAACTGTTAATAGTTATTCTAATACTGCTATTACTTCTATTGGCCTTATCTAAAGCTATTTCATTTAGTTGACTTTGTCCACACATACCTTTGTATGTTGAGTGTTTATTTTCGCAAAGTTTTTGATGTGAAGATGTTTTAAGGATCTTATTAAAATTAGTTAGTTTATGATAAAAATTTTATTGTTTTTTATGATGTATACCACCATTACCGCCATTGAATTATCTTTGGCATCAATATATTTGAAACTTGTTTTTATGGAAGGTAGTAAGTAAATACAATTTCTTTCAGATATTTTAATAATGTTGCCGGATACAATGGAGTGTTTATCTGTGGCGTCAACCCGCAATGGGTATTTTTGCCTTCTAGGGGCGAGTTTAGAGTTCATCCTATGAGTATAGATGGCGAGCTTCACTGTTTCGCGTCTTTCAATAACCTCAATTGCCAACATGGATTCTTGTATATAAATAAACAAGACGAGTTACGTATTGGATTATTACCAGTTAATTTGAGCTACGATGCACCATGGCCAGTAAGAAAGGTAATTAGATATGAGTTGTTTCGCCTGATGTATTGTTCATACATTCTACCAGCATATTTTGTATAATCCATTCATGTAAAATATACTTGTTGACCATACTTAATTTTATATATCACATATAGTGAACAAGGAAAATACTTCAATAATTTGAATTATCAAACGTGCGGTTTGGAATCGCAAAATTGTGTTATGTATTCAGACAGAGCGGTTAGTACGCGATTGGCGCGAGCGGATAGCGTTAGTTTGAAAATAGAAGTTGACGAAGAAATACTGATGTTTAATGTGGTTGCGAAAAAAAGAAAAGAAGAAGACAGTATTGGGTGCATCCAGTATTAAGTGACCGACTCGTACATGGCCAATTCGTAAAATTATATCCCAAATTAAGAATGGGAACTGATTGAATTGATCAAAGGAGATATTTCAATGTCGAAACAATCCATAGCGATGTCACGCATGTTCTTGTTCTGGCGTAAGAACCGTGCGGTTCCAACAACGCAACTGAACGCTGAGGAGAGGCTCCACACACTCCATAGTAACATAATCGCGTGGGCACCGCACGATTCTATTTTCTGGCGGTTGAGTGGCGGGTACCGCGCGGGTTGACCAACCGCGCGGTTACGTCTGAACGATTGCAAAAGTACTTATATAAATAAGACCCGCGCGATTCCCACGCGATTCTAGAATCGTGCGGTTCCCGCAGTGTCTGAACGAGCCCTAAGGGAGTTACCAATTGCCCGATGCGAAATCTGCATTAACAATGCAACAGTGAATTATAGAAAATGTCAAGTCACCCTGACTCAAGATGTGCATACAGCTGTTTCGATCTTTTTAGATCCATTCAATGCGGCATACTTTACTCGGAGTGAATTGACATATTTCTTATTGTTCCCCAATGTAAATCGCAGCGGAACTACTATATGGATAACAACCCATAGTGCCCTCCGCCATATATATTAGGAAACAGCGATTCAATGTTTAGACCGAAAATGTAGAATCCCGTCGAGAGAACAAATACTTCCTGGCATTAATCTACGACAGTGGCGTATGGGATTCCATTCCAGAGCAAACTAACTAACTAAGGACATCCTCACGAGATATTTTGTATAGTTAATTAATAAAGTTTTTTCATTTCATATTGAAATAATATGTAGATATATGAAGATCACATTATTCAAATATAAATAAATATTTTCAGTTCTTCCTATCTTTTAGCTTCAAACCAGCAATTTTGAATTATTATATACTTTTATTTTTATAATCCCTTTAGGTTCCTCTGAGATGTACTCCCCATTTTGTTACTTACCACTTGGAATCCAAAACTTATTGTCTAGTCACAAGCACAGCTGAGCCTTCAAATAGATATTATAAATTTAATGGAGAGGATAAGGAACTGTCTATTGAAGATAAGGGCGATCGGTTTTTGTATCCATCTCAAGAACTATTCAGCATTTTATTGTTTTCACCGGTATCTTGGGATGTTATACCGAGTACCAAGATAGATTTGGAGGAATGGGAGCACGTTAATTGTCTAAAGAATGTATCTTTGGCTTATGAAGGTACTCGGTCAGGGCTGAGAGGTTATATCGCCGTAGGTAAGTATATTTAATATTTCTTGTATTTTAATGTAACTAAACGTCAATAAATACTCACAAGAATCTATAATGGTCAACTGAATTAACAGAACTGTCACAAACAAGTGTCGGTGAAAAAAAAAACAAAACATTGGTTCTATCTCGTATATCACTAACTGATTTTAAGAAGATCGAATCCGTATTATACAAAAATACCATATTATATCTTGAAAATGAAACAGTATGCGTTGTTACGCTCTGAACCCCCTCGATTATTAAATTTAATTGAGAGGAAAAATAGAAGATATATATAAACTTTTTTTTAGAGTGACTTTTATAAGGGCGCTACCAAGGGCACTGTGTGGTGGGAAACCTTCGGTAAAAACAGTTTAAACAGCCGAAATACAAATCTATTATCCTATATCGTACAAGTTATTGACTTATCTTAAAAAAATGGTGTCTTCTGTGAAACTTGAGAATTGCCAATGTCCCGATCTCGTACCAAATTCAAAATGTCCAAATACCTTCAGAAGCATGAACAACGAAACCAATTAACTTCCTTCTCCAATTTCCAAAGAAAGGCTGTAGGCCCTTGCCCAATTTCTCTTCTATTTTTAGGGTTTTGTACGTCGGCTAGCTACTATGGTATTAATCTCCTAATATAATTAAATATTTCCTACGGTAATTGACTTTCCAAAAAGCCAATTACAACAATCCCAAAACAAATATACTAAACCTTTCTAAGGTTTCCAATAAATTCGCGATCTCCTAAATTTCTCTGCGAGATCGATTCAGATTCTCGAGTACCTTCCTCGTCAAGTCTCCGCATCAAAAGACCGCCGCATCCGTCTCCTTCCCTACCCATAACCGGTCTACGTACCGAAGAAGTGTGAAATAGACCCGCTAATTGCGCGAAATTTGAATCTTCGCTCCCGGACTTAATACTCCAAAATTGCGAAAAAGACTGCAGTCAAACAGACGGCAACAGCGTATAAGGCATTATTTCGAAGTAATTGAGAAAAACGATGAATATGTGAATAAAGTATAATTATAACTTGTTATGTTAAATCAACATTGCACCATATCTTGAGGACTGTGAATTATTATGAGTGCATTATGATTTAGGTATAAGACACTTAAGTCATATATCATACACTGTCTATATTTAATCCTGTACCATCTATGAAATTCTTGTATGCTTGACAAATTCAAGGTTGAATTTCAGATAAGTGGCAGGTAGAGAGCACCATGTCGCTATACTCTCTACCACGTCTACCATCATTGCATATTTACGTCAAAACAGCAGTCATGAAGTCAACAGATCCCAATCTGCTTTCCTATTTAGAAGGTAGCACATAGGTTGACTTATAGCATTCAAGGAGTCATATTGGGTTCTAATTATCGATAGATACGCCTGGTTGCATCCCACGGAACTTATCAGTTTAGAAATTCTTACGTGTATCACAGGCTGCGCGACATTAAAGGCAGATCAGGGGAACGCGGAACTCACTCATAGACTGCTATAAGCAGTCATGTGAGAAAGCTATCAGGTTTTTTTAAACATAAGCACATGTAGGTCATATGTCTCGCTGATACCGACATGTGTTCTTGTTGTTTTAGACAAAAACGGGGCGAAACCCGGAAAAACATTCTTTAGATAATATGATCTTTGCGTGTTTTACTCACTTCTCCACGTGAAAGAGATATTAACGAACTAGCTTCATTCAATGACGCAGGAACCTTGGCGCAGTGTCTCGGTGTTGTTAATTTAAACCGTTTTATGTGGACGAACAATGGATCTAATATGGCTTGAGTAGGTAAATCGCGTATGAATGACCAACGCCCTAGCCTAGCCTAGGGAGTTCGAACAAAGTACTCCCTTCCCAAATGTAAAAAAGATATGCAGATCACATAATAGTAGGTAGGGTACTAGTATTAAATAAATGTTTTCGAATTTAATATATTTAACAAATATTTTTTATTAACTTCATTTATACAAAAAATAAATAGAATTTTTCCACTTTTTGATCTAAATAAAAATCATCTTATTTTTGATTATTATAATTTTTTAGCCAAAGTTTTTACAAAGATAATATTAATCTTCTATCCTTTTTGGTTTGGTTGCAAATATATCGAAAATTTTATCGGTCGATATATTAATGTCACAATGTATTAACATAAGGATAATCCAAATAGCTGACTTTCCCCAACCTAGTTTCTCAGATAAGATTTCAATTTTCTTAATGTAGAAAAATAATGTTCAGCGGCGCAAATTCTATTTGTTGGTTATTCGAGTCTGCAGATTCTGTTTGTCATTCCAAAGATGACCTAAAAGGTGATCTATACTACTCCACTGGCTTTGGTCGTGCTCTGTTTCCATATCACCGTGACAAATGTTTCCTTTGACTATATTTATATGAAATCAAAATTTCGTAGCGCTGTTTAAACTCTCTAAGGTCATGATAATGACTCGAGAATAGTAACTTTCTATTCTCTTCATTTCTACGCATTATGAAATCCAGATATAGATTTGTAATATTGTTTAGGTACCAATTACAATTATGGCGAGGATATCACATCAAGGGGAAGAATTCTCATATATGACATTATTGAAGTTGTTCCTGAACCTGGTCAGCCCTTAACGAAGAATAGGTTTAAAGAGATATATGCCAAGGAACAAAAAGGGCCGGTTACTGCGTTGTCTCAAGTTAGTGGGTTTCTGGTATCGGCAGTGGGACAAAAAATTTACATATGGCAGTTGACAGACAACGATCTGGTGGGGGTTGCTTTCATTGATACCCAGATATACACCCATCAGATATTGGCAATTAAAAATTTACTCTTGGTTGCCGATGTTTACAAGTCGATATCTTTGCTCCGTTTCCAGGAGGAGCATAGGACTCTTTCTCTTGTATCAAGAGTAAGTATGAAATTCAAATGATTGCTCTTGAAACAGATTCAAGAAAGTAATGGGCATTTGAAATTGAATGCATTGTTTTTCATGGAACCAATTACTATCATTTTTACTGTTGTTTATTGGATTTTATAGAAATTTTATTTTCAGGATTTCAAACCTTGTGAAGTATATTCCGTTGAATACTTAGTAGATGGAACTTCCATGGGATTCTTACTTTCTGACAGAGAGAAAAATTTAGTTTTATATATGTATCAGCCGGAAGCTAGAGAATCTTTAGGAGGTAGATGTATATAACTAAAACATTTTTCCTTCAATATATTCAATTCTTTTAGGCCAACGACTATTGAGAAAAGCAGATTTTCATCTCGGTCAAAATGTTAACACTTTTTTCCGGATTGCTTGTAAGATGTTAGAAAAAGACGAAGATACGAAAAATTTCAATACGGGCGACAGAAGACATATAACAATGTTCGGTAAGTAATAATGAAATTATTGTCAATTTTTCACTCTAAATAGCAAATTCTAGTTTGAAGGTGAAATTTTATAATTAATTTGGGGACATATAAACCCTTTCAGCAGATCAAGTCAGCATCACTTTGATAGTGGCAAACAATATTCTAGATATAATTGGCAGAAATAGGTAGAAGAGTGGAAGAATCGCTCGTCGCTTCCAGCGT
Source organism: Cynegetis impunctata (assembly GCA_030704885.1). Lineage (NCBI taxonomy): Eukaryota > Metazoa > Arthropoda > Insecta > Coleoptera > Coccinellidae > Cynegetis > Cynegetis impunctata. The sequence continues at coordinate 155,916 of JARQZK010001525.1, read as the reverse complement.
CGAGAGCAAATACTTCTTAATTAATTCTTGTTTTTAAATATTTTTGTTTGTCGTATTCTATACCCACCAAGGTATTCCGATCACTCACCAGTATGGAAGGCCAATACTTGTACGTTCTATCTAGATATATGAACGTTATCACCCCGTAATATGTCGTTGAAGAAAATCATTACCTGGTTACCTTTGTGAGAATTATGTTCAGATCAGTCTAAACTGGCTCTGATCTTTATCTTGAGTTTGTTATGGGATGTCTCACTTTCAAATATGCTACAAAGTGCATAAGTTGGATAAGAGATGCTGTGTTTGTTTGGATAAAATATACCGTATTTCCATATAATATTGGTTAGTTCTTGTATTTATTGAATATTAATAGACAATGGTTATTCTATATTACTTAATTAACAATGATACTACATAATGAATGACTGGCTTGTTGTATTTGACTCACCACTGGTAGAATATAGTCAACTGTCATTAAAGCGGGATAGATTGTAATATCCTAACATTTTTTCCTTCAACAAACAAAGCAAAATATCTCTTACCCTAACAAAACAGTATCTATTACTAACATCCCCTTTAAAGGTAGTATCCAATAGTCGCTTTAGGTAAATATTGATACTCTTTAAACAGGTTCCAACGTCGAGTCTTGTTTTACTCCGCTAAAAATGGCTGTTATTCTTATTCACCTGGTAGTTTCTTCCAGGCAAAATTGATGAGATCTAATGAATCCATGGATTTTTACAGCTACAGTGCTGAAAGCACGCAAAAGTTTACGTCTTTGAACTAGGTCGAATGTCTGTCAGATCTTGCTATCGAGAACCCTCGTCTAGTTGTTCACATGTTTTACTCGATTTAGAATTTATTTTCGATAAATCACTGGGGTCAGGCTTATTGACCAATAGCTATTTTGTTTTATACTATAGTAGCCTAAGTATTACTTAGGCTGTTTTTCACTTCTTTGATAACACTTTTTTAAAATGAGACAGTGCTATTGTCACCGAGTTAGAGCGGAATCATTTTTTAGTCTCTAGAGATAGTTTTCTAGCAAAGTAGGTGTGAACTACAGGGCATTCAAAGTCGGTTTGCCTTCGGGAGCATTACTGGTAGGACATCATCCTGAGGTTCATTATATTATTATAATGTGCTTCCGAGAAAATTTTCCCAATAACCTCTTGTATCGTTTCATTGCCTCTACACAAAGATCCATCGAGCATCACAGAAACAATTTTCTTAAAGTCTGACCTATGTCGCATGAGCCTCCATTTATTTAAAACTCCCGTTTTATGTGTGATTAGTTTAAGCAAGGCAGAGCTAATACAAAATTACTATTTGTGTGACTTATCCAGTATAGTTCACTTTTGATCTACCTATTAGTTGTATTGTATTGTATTTATTACCAGTTTTTTTTTTAAATATACAAAATACATAGCTTAAACACTAATATAAATAGTATATCCTCACAGAGGTAATCAAAGTTACCTGTGCGTGAGGCCGGTAATTAAATCTAAACTAAAAAATAATATAATTAACTCTATAAGTAACTTAAAAAACTAGGCTTTAAATATTTTCTAAAAACTTTTTTCGTTTGTATCACAGTCATCACCTGATGCGCAATTAAATATTATTACGTCTAATATATTCTTTCAGCTGCTTTTTTCTTTTAATTTTATTTTCAATATTTTTTAGTTCATTAGGTAATGCATTAAAGACTAGGATTGCTTTGATATAAGATCTTTTTTTACTTATTTTTAATGTCCTTTTTGGCAATTGTATAGATTTATTTCTAGTTGCACTTGTTGATTTTGAACATAATTCTGATAAAGTTACATAATGATATAGTAGAGATTCAAGTGAAAATTGTTGTTCTATTGTGCAAGGTTGATTTTCATATATGAAGTTATTTTTGTTGATTATTTTTAAAATTCTATTCTGCCTTCTTTGCAGCAAAGAGATTTGCGTGGAATAAGCTCCACCCCAAGCTATTATACCATAGTTGAGCACACTATTAAATAAAGCGTAATAGACTATCATTAACGTTTTATGTTGCATTATTTTTGATAACTTAAAAAATATAAAAACCAAATATTTGTTTTGTTTAATATATAGTTAACATGCAAATTCCAACTCAACCTATAGTCTACTATTAGAACCAGATATTTACAACTTTCAACTCTCTTAACTTCTTGATTACTTATTTTAACGTGCAATCTTTCAGGTACACTATCACAATAATTTCCAAAAGTTACAAATACAGTTTTATCAATATTCAACGACAATTTATTTAAAGCAAGCCAATCTGATATTTCTTGTAGTTGAAAGTTCATCTTTTCCTCTACTTTTTTCCAATCTGATTCCTCAGTTATGACTGCTGTATCATCAGCATATGAGACAATCTGGCCCTCAGGCGTATTCATGAGCAGATCATTAACATAGAGTATGAATAAGAGTGGTCCCAGGATTGTTCCCTGGGGAACACCTACATTCACATCCTCAAAGTCACTGTAATTTCCATTTATTCTGACCTTCTGCAGCCTTCCTCTCAAGTAACTAGAAATCAAAGTATAAGCATTTCCTCTGATTCCGTAGTTATATAATTTTTTTTAGCAAGATTTCGTGATTTACGGTATCAAAAACTTTGGCAAGGTCTAAAAAAGTGATAGCTATTGGACTACTTTTTCAAGTTTAAGCAAAATTTTATCGATTATGAAATTTAATGCGTCTTTCGTACTTTTATTTTTTAAAAAGCTATATTGTTTATTAGAAATGATGTGAGGTTTATGTATAAAATTTATTAATCTGTTGTGAAAAATTTTTTCAAGGATTTTTGCAAAATTTGAGATCAGTGAAATAGGTCTGTAATTGGAGGGTTTATATTTTTCATTAGATTTGTGTATTGGTACTATTTCTGCACATTTCAGTTCATTAGGCCATTCACCATTAATAAAGCAAAGGTTAACTATATGAGAGAGAGGCTCAGCAAGAAAGTCAGCTTAAGTTTTGATAATTTTAGTACTTATCCCATCAATACCACCTTTTTTATTCTTCATTTTCTTAATTATTTTCAGTACTTCATTATGGTTGGTCAAATGTAAAAAAATAGTTTTTTGGTTTATAGGTGGTAAAGTGAGTTTTTTATGCATAGGTTCTTTAATTCTATTAGCTAAATTCTCTCCAACATTACAAAAATAATTGTTCATAACGTTAGACATTTGTTGAGGATCCTCTATTTTCAAGTTAGTTTTTTCGTCAATAATATATTTAATCACTTCTTTCTTAGTTTTGTGTTTACCAATTTTGTCGTTAATGATCTCCCATAAACGCCTCGAGTCCCCAGAATTTTTCTCAACTTTACTATGCTCGTATTCATATTTAGCTTTTTTTTTAAATTTTTTCAAGTTCTTTTTCAAATACCTTGTATTCATTTTTGAGAGTCAAGTTTGAAACATCTCTTTTCCACTTTTTATATAGCATTTCCTTTTTTTTACACAATGTTATCAATTCCTTCGATATCCAAGGGCTTCTAGGGGTATTGTACTTTTGTTTATTTTTTGGCTGCTTAGATTTTTGAACACATTTATCAATTAACTTCAAAAGCTCTTTTATGGCTTCAGTTAAAATTGAAAACCAATTTATTTTTTTGGCTTCTTTCATCAAGGTAGTATAGTTAATAGTAGGTGTACTCTCTTTTTTAGTTGTAGCTTTTATAGTTTTTTTGAATTCCAAAAAAATAGGATAATGATCATTGAAAAGATCATCAAGTTTAATCGCTTTAGTTTGAAATGACACAATTTTTAAAAAAATATTATCTATGCATGATCCTTCGTTTGGATTTGAAATAGATGGTCTTGTAATCGATTGGAAACATGGCGAGTAGCCTTTTTCTAGGAAATTATTTAAAAATTCATTACTCAAGTTATCAAGCTCTATAATATCTATATTAAAATCACCAAGCAATATGTGATTTTTTGTGTTAATTTTTGTTGCTAAAAATTCCTTAATATCCAAAATAAATCTATTTTTAGAAAAATCATGGCATCTGTAAAATGATAAAATTTCAAGCTTAACATTTTTGTCTAAAGTTACAGTAGAATGTAAAATTTTAAGTCTTCCCATCTCAATTATTTTAGTTTCTTCTGAAATGTTATCATCAAAATAGATTACAACACCATCATTTTGATTAATTCTACTTTCATTATAGTACATTTTGTATCCCGACAATCTAAAGTACGGTAAAAATTCAATGTTCCATGTTTCTGTACATACTATTATGCTGGGCTTGACGTCCATACTCTCGACGAAAAGTTGCAGAAATTGGCATTTAAACTTCTTATGTTAAGGCATAGAATGTATTCTTTATTTGGTTTACTCAAATAAGAATTTAGCTTGTTGATGCTGTTGTATATAAATTCATGTTCAATAAGGTGCTTTTGAAGAGTTTCCAGTATTTCGATGTTTTGGTCAAAAATAGATGATAAAGTAGATATCCTTGTATTATCTTCGTGTGGAAACAATTTATCCATTAATGGAAACTGATTTACCATTTGCTTTAAATACTGGTTTAATTGGATAATTTGTGGTGTTTACAATCATAGACCACTTTGCTTTGTATGTGTCACAATTGCTTGTGTCTGTTGCTTCATGATCAATCCTCCTTTTTTTTGTTAAATAGTTATTGGCATGGATACAGTTGATGCACTTGATTTTGCTTTTGTCTTGACAATCTTCAGATGCATGATCACCAGCACAGTATTTACAATTTATATGTTTGCACTTGGGAATGCTGTGGTTGAAACCTTGGCACTTTTTACACTGGTTTAAGTTAAAGTCGTCACTGTAATTGCAATTTTGGTATCCAACAAAGAGCCCCCTTTGTTGAGACACTTGTATATACGTTTCAGGTGTTACTCTCATTTTTATACATCTTGAGTTATTTCTTTTAGGATAAATATATTCAATTTGAAGAGAATTTTCTTGAATTTCATTTCTTGAACAGATGTCTTGTATTAGTTCTTCATTAGTCAAATCATTTTCTATTCCATGTAATCTTATCAATAGATCCAATTTTTCAGCAGGTTTGACATCAGCTTTCTCGCCAAGAACTTTTTTCAAAAAGGGTATAATGTCTTTGCTAATATTGCTTTTACATTTAACAATAATTTTTTTAACACCTTTTTTAATACTAATTATAGGGTTTTTACTCATTATTAATGACTTTTTTGTCTCAGTAAAAATGTCTTGGATAATTGTACCTTTGGGAGTGATGATAATAGTTTCAAGATTATTTTTGTCTGGCATCATTATAGGGCCACCAGGAGTTTTGTTTGCCATAGATGAATAACTATATTTCGTAAAGGCATTTTTATTTTAAAAATTTTCTCTTAAGAATTTATTGTTCTCAGATAATTCTTTATTAGTTTCCTTTAATTCTTTAATAAGTTTTTTTGCCAGTCTATTATCTCTCATTAACATACCCATAGTTAAATGTTGAAAATAAATCTAATATGGAGTGATCACAATTGGTAATTTTTCAAATATTTTATTCCATTCATTAAATTACTTGATTACTTTTCCATCACAGCAACTTTAGACGGAGGGATGGGTTACATAATCCCTGTTGCAGAGAAAGCATACCGCAGGTTGCTTATGTTACAGAATGTTCTAGTTACTCATGGGGCCCACATAGCAGGGTTAAATCCAAAAACGTTTCGGTAAGTTCAACGACTTATAACTACTTAAAGCTTCACTATTAAAAGTCATATGTTAATTTGCAGAACATATAAAAGTTATAGAAAACTGCAGTCTAATCCATCTCGGTCCATCATCGATGGGGAGTTAGTATGGAGCTTCCTAAGTCTCTCACTCACAGAAAAAGTTGAAGTATCTAAAAAAATTGGAACGAAAATTGACGAACTGTTAGATGATCTTGGAGAACTTCAAAAATTAACGAGTCATTTTTAATTTTGTTTGTTAAAATGAACTAATTGGAGAGTAAATTTTGTGAATAAAATATTTTATTGAAGATAATTTTTATTGATTGCAAAATATATACTAGTTACAAAATATTTCTCTACAATCACTGAAAATTAAGAATGCTTCCCTGAACCCATTTTTATAGAAAAACTTATTATTTATTCCTAACAACTTGTTCAGTTCAAGATATAGTTTGTTGAAAAAATGACACATCAACAAGATTAGTAAACTTCAGTTCCTTTAATGAAATAGTGTATTTTTATTATACTATTTCAAGTATACGAAATAAAACAGTAATAAATAATGATTGCTAACTTTATTACTTGCGTAAATAATTCTAAAAAAAAAACGACTGGGAAAATACTGGGTAACAATGAAAACATATATTCAACAGAATACAAAAGAAAAATTCACCGCCAAAATAATTACAAACAAATAATTATGATCAATACCAGAAACAGCGTGGATATCTAAACTAAATATTTACGACATTGAATTAGAAAATATATGATACAAACTTGCGCAGTAACTATTATTATTGAAAAGATCAACTGTGGTGAGAATACATGGAGGTAAATTTTTTTTGAAAATAATAATTAATGAGTATTATAAATATGAACTTTGTTTTCAGTATATACAGATGTTTGCCAAGCGAAACCATACGTGAATTTTAAATTTTTATCAAAAAAAAAATTCAGATAAATATGAATATTAATAAAGATTATTTTATATATATTATTACACGTTTTGTTCATCGAAATTCATGTCTGTGCTGAATATTTATTATTCTTCAATATTTTTTAGATATTACTTTCAACGGCTCTTGTTAAAAAAAATCAGAGAATAATATTTTATATAATATAATGTAACACAGTCTAGTGAGTGAGCGTCTACTGAACATTATTATACAGTGTGGAACAGCCAAATGGAATAAATTCGATAACGAATAAATGAGAGCGTGTTGGGAAAAACGCTTGGACACGTTGATTTGTATTTTCAGCATTTTTTTCAAAAAAAAAATAATTATATAGGGTCTGTCATGTGACAGTGGCCGATACCAACTTTCTTATTTTAAATACAACCCCCTGTATATTATTAGTTTTTTGGATTCTTCAGAAAATTCTAGACATAATTCATGTACAATGTCCCATACCTATCTTCAACTGTTTCGGAAATATTAAGTGTTTTCAGATGTATTACAAAAATTAACATTAAAAAAAAAATTATTTTATTTCACAAATAATGTAAAAAAAACAAAAAAACATTAATTTCAATGTGAGAGATGTTCAAAATGTTCGCCGCGAACGTCTTGGCAACATGCTAATCTGGTATAGAAATGTCTTCTAACGTTTGTAATACATCTGAAAACACTTAATATTTCCGAAACAGTTGAAGACAGGTATGGGACATTGTACATGAATTATGTCTAGAATTTTCTGAAGAATCCAAAAAACTAATAATATGCAGGGGGTTGTATTTAAAATAAGAAAGTTGGTATCGGCCACTGTCACATGACACACCCTATATAATTATTTTTTTTTTGAAAAAAATGCGCATCTGAAAATACAAATCGACGTGTCCAAGCGTTTTTCCCAACACGCTCTCATTTATTCGTTATCGAATTTATTCCATTTGGCTGTTCCACACTGTATATTGACCTGACTTTCATTTGCATCATGTTATGTACTCTAGCTTTCTGCTACTATGGTAGTATAGTACTATATATGGGAGCATGAGACAAACCTAAGAGTTTAACTGTAGAATTTAAGATCATATTTTTAAGTTAAACTTTATTATCTAGTTAATTCTGTATACATTATCAAAAAAATTGTTTCAGTTTGAATATTCATAGAGAGTAGTCATTAACCCAGAGAAAGAATTTTATAAATTATAAATCGAGAATTAGAAGTCAATTGGTTATTTGTATTTATAACATTAAAATATGATCCTTCATTCTGCATTTAAACTCTTAGGTTAGTCCATTGCTTACATATACAGGGTGTTTCTAAAATGATGCGAAAGATTTCAATGGGTGATTCTTCAGCAAAAATTAAGGGGGGTCTTTCATATAACTTTTTGTTCAACACCCTTTTCCCTCCAAGTTACAGCCCTTTGAAATTAGGTGAAAAAAAATTGTTTTTATTCAATACATCCACTTAGGAAAAAACTAGAGGAATGAAATTTGGCAGATAACTGCTGCTAATAAAATGGCAGTTTTTGAGTGTTTTTGTTACACTAAAATGTTAGCACAAGGGGCTGAAAAAAACAACCCCTATAATATTTTGCATCAGAACTTTTTAATGCGCTTATACTTTCCTATTTAAAAAAATATATTTGAAAAGACAGACTCAATCTGCAACTTTTTTATGTCCTGACTTTTATCATAAAGTTGTTAGTTTGATCACAAAAAAATAAAATAGTGCTCAGACTCTTCCCATAAATTCACAGAGAGGTTATCATTTATTTTAAAAAAAAACAAGTAAGCTGCTGTCAAATGAAGTCATATGACAAATAGTTTTATTGTCCTGATTTTTTCTTATTTCTAGACAGTTTTATAATGACTTCAAACATTTTTCACAACTAAATAAAACTTTATTGAACGAATGGCATTTTTTCATTTAGTTGAAGAATATTGCAAATTAGAGCGTATTGAACAATAATTGTACTACTAATAACAATTAACAAATTATTTGACATTTGACAGCAGCTTACTTGTTTTTCTTTAATAAATGATAACCTCTGTGAATTTATGGGAAAATAGTCTGAGCACTATTTTATTTTTTTGTGATCAAACTAACAACTTTATGATTAAAAGTCAAGACATAAAAAAGTTGCAAATTGAGTCTATCTTTTCGAATATATTTTTTAAAAAGGAAAATATAGGCGCATTAAAAAGTTCTGATGCAAAATATTATAGGGGTTGTTTTTTTCAGCCCCTTGTGATTACATTTAAGGGTAACAAAAACACTCAAAAACTGCCATTTTATTAGCAGCAGTGGATGTATTGAATAAAAGCAATTTTTTTCACCTAATTTCAAAGGGCTGTAACTTGGAGGGAAAAGGGTGTTGAACAAAAAGTTATATGAAAGACCCCCCTTAATTTTTGCTAAAGAATCACCCATTGAAATCTTTCGCATCAATTTAGAAACACCCTGTATAATACTATACTACCATAGTAGCGGAAAGCTAGAGTACAGAACGTGATGCAGATAAAAGTGAGGTCAAGATATAACATTAGTTCAGTAGACGCACACTAGACTGCGTTACAGGAACCACATGACAGTAAGAATGAAATTCTTACCTTCTTCAATTTAATACATTGAGTAAAGAAAATATGATGAATTAACTCTATAGTTTTGCTAACATATTTGTTCCATATTTTTTACTTATGTAAACCAAGAAGTATTATCATTTTACAAATAACGAATATAATTTCTTATTCCCTCCTCTTTCATTTATTTTTTTACAAAAATAACTTCACTATCTGTACAATGTTGAAAATATAAAATATTATTTCCATTGAATTCATATTGCTTAATATATAAATACATATAGGTATTTCCCCCCATTTTGCCATATCTTATTTTCTTCAGATTTCAAAATATCACAACCATTTGAAGTCATTCGTTTTTTTCTTCAACAAAAACTTAGCAGTCTACAAGTATTTTATAATTGCAAAGTAAGTACAGTTCCGTCATTTCTTTGATTACAACAACGGAATAAGTGCAGTCTAAAAAACTGGACTCAACCTCGCAGACTGTATGTTCTAGTAACAGGAATACTTTTTGATTTTGATGATTCTCTCGGACCTGGAATGAAAAGATATTTTGATAATTTAATTTCATCTATCACAAGGAGGGATAATTTTTGATCAATTAGAACGCTTACATTTCCCACTGATAAACCTGATTTGCTTATCATTTCATCAAACATAATGATGAGAAATATCTAGACTCAAGATATTATGAATAAGGAGAGTACAACAACAAATTGTTAATTCAAGCACTTCCATAATTTTTGTGTGATTTCTTTTATTAATAAGTCGTTTTTCTGAGGAGAATGTTGCTCTGTTCAATACTTAATCTTAACTTTTAGATTTCAACAAAGTGAACAATGCTTATATGGGAAGGAAAGTTTATTTTAAGGTAGCACTAATAACAGAACAAGAATTCCTATGATAAGCGTTGATCTCACAGTCAGCATTGTCTTTGTTCAAATTTTCTTAAAATAAAGAAATATGATAATAAATTTTCAATCATGTCCCTTTATGGCAAAATAGATTTTATCTCTGATTTATAAAGGATTTATCATTATTAAAGGGGTTATTGAATATTGTTTCACTGAAAGATCTGGAATTCTATTAGAATAGAATAGAAATTTATTCACTATCAATAACTACATAGCAAGTCAATACAATCAAATATCAACTTAATACAAATAAATGAGTGTAAAATCTCACAAACATCACAAACAAGCATATTTAAATGCACATTAAAATAAAAATCACAAGCATATTCAAATATTATAAATAGTTCTTCAGTTAAATAAACTATATATTCTCCAGACATCATTTACTAATCTGTTCACAGAGTTCGTTGATAAACATTGAGTGGACTAAATTAAATAAGTGCAATAGACAGTTGCTTGAATCTCACGAGTTCTCCTGAGAACTGTACACTAGGATGAACTGAATTGCCAAATTTACTATTATTATCGACATATATTCAATAACAACTACACTGCGGTCTATGAAGACAGCACTTAATAATCGCCAAAAACATTAACCACCTCAACGACTGGAAATAAGGAAATCTCTGTGCAAGTTAAACTAACTTAGGATAAGAAACTGCTATTTCCAGAAATCTTGAAGGTCAGAGCCTGCCTGTAACAAACAGGGCCGGCCTAAGGCGGAAATTGCAAGTGTGTTAGACTCAAATTTTATGCCCCTGCCGGGGGCAGGTATGGAATTTTTTGAAATTTAAGGTCCAAAAACACAGTTTTTGAGCACTTTTGCGCCTTGTAGAACATTAAATTTATGTATGACAATTTGATTCATTATTGATTGACTTGATATGTTCAGTACTCTTCCTTGTACTGTAACCACTATTATGTCAAATAAACTAATGAAAGCTTAACTCTATGTAACGTTGCAATGATTTTCATGCTTAAATTGCAATTACTCTAAGAATAAATACCTAGCTAATGCAGGAATCACCGTCCACCGGACCTAAGATAAATTTCCGCATGTCATGGGCAAAAGAAAATAAAGCAACAGAACATAGTGAACCAATAATGACAGTCTTTATTAATGGCGCAAACACAAAAAAAATTATTAACTATTAGGATAGTATATAATCTCTTTTATTATACATTTTATACAAGGGCTTTTCTTGTTTTCATTTCGGAGAATGAATTCACTTTCTTAATTTCAGACGCCAATTGGCTAGAAAAGCAAAGTCGGGGTGGGGGAGGGAGACAGGAAGATGAGTCACAACACTTTCCGCGTCCCGCCACGAGACGACTGTTCTACTGACTTTGGACCTTGGTCAAGGGCATCACTTACCGTATTTCAGAACTCATTGGTATAGTCGGGTAGATCTACGGTTTTACCTTAAATTTTTACTGTAATAGTTTTAAGACAAAATTCCTTCTATAGTCAAACATATGCACAATCTATTGGAAGCTTGGGATTTTTAGCTGTGTGAATTAATTTTTCAATCCACAAACTGGCAACGACGATGGGCGAGGGGTGTAGAGGGGAGTGTACAGCTGTTTAGTGTCCAAGCTTCCAATGATATGCCGGCGAGTATAGTTTAAATAAGTATTTCTGCCCAATATTTAAATCAGTTTCTAAAAATTTTACTAATTTATTATTTTTTTTTTAAATTGGTCAATTAAATGCCCCTCCAAAAGGCTTGAGTGTGCGGCTGCATACTTCGCACACCCCTTAGGCCGGCCCTGGTAACAAATCTTTGTAAAAGATGTTGTGTTGTGAATCAATTACTTCTTGAATTTCATCAGACACCTCGGATAATGAGACAACCTAATTGCAGATTAACTTCTCAATACCATACCAAAAAGTTTTTTTAGTTGTTGAAAGTGTATTATTACTTTGTTTTCTTAGTTTTCGTCTTTTGGTGAACTGTTATTGGTTATAATGTTGCAACAGGTGAGCAGTTGTTGTCTTCAACTTTATTTATCCACTGACCAATTTTAGAAATAAAGTCACTAGGTTTATCTCAATGTTCGAATATGCTTCCTAGTAATTTTAATATTTCCGAGTAATGTTCTTGAAAATTTCATTTATGTAGCAGCGCCGAAAAATCTATTCCACGGTTTTTTTTCCGCTTATCATGCAAGAACTTCATTTTCGTGTTCGTGCTGTCGGACCAACATGTTTCCTTACGAAAGTCGGTGAAAAAGCGAAAGATTGCGAGCGCGGTGTTTATAAGGGAACAAAATTCTCTTAAGACGTGTTATGGAGTTCCAAGCTCCCGCTCAAGTTCCCTTGTCATCAATCCTAAGTAGGACAACGCACGAGCCGCCAACCGCGGCGGTTGGCGGTTTTAATTTGTACAGGAATATATGGTAGACAACGCACTGGCAGCCGCGTAACCGCGCGGTTGGGCGGTAGTCGACATCGGGCGCGGCGAACGCGGCAACCTTGCGGTTGTCGATTTGTACAGACTTGAATGGCAGACCACGCACAAGACCTCAATTTCACGCGGTTTCCCTTCATTATTAATTTAAAATTTGTGGTATATTTGACATTGAGCATTCTTTGAGCATTCTTAATTTTCTATAGAGAATTGAGAAGCTTCGAAGATAAATTTTTCAATTATACCAGAATGTCAACCTCGTCTTTGGGTGAATTACTGAACAAAATTGAAAAGGAAAGCACCGAAATGACTAACATTTCGGTGCTTTCCTTTTCAATTTTGTTCAGTAATTCACCCAAAGACGAGGTTGACATTCTGGTATAATTGAAAAATTTATCTTCGAAGCTTCTCAATTCTCTATAGAAAATTAAGAATGCTCCTTTACTATTTCTTTGTTGAAGCAGAGGATGAACCCAATATTTTGCTTTGCAACGACGTTTGTTTCGTTTTGTAGATAGAATTTGAATTTGGCTAGGGCTACTACCGCGGACACTTTCATGACGACTAGCGATCAACAAACCGCGGCGGTTGGCGGTCGAGCGGATTGCTCTTGCGGTGGCCGTCGCGGTTTGTTGATCGCTAGTCGTCATGAAAGTGTCCGCGGTAGTAGCTCTAGCCATTTGGCAAATTTAAATTCTATCTAAAAAACGAAACAAACGTCGTTGCAAAGCAAAATATTGGGTTCACCCTCTGCTTCAACAAATAAGTAGTAAAGGAGCATTCTTAATTTTCTATAGAGAATTGAGAAGCTTCGAAGATAAATTTTCAGTTATACCAGAATGTCAACGTCGTCTTTCGGTGAATTACTGAATAAAATTAAAAGGGAAATTACCGGAGTGACTAAAAATATCAAATTTACCACAAATGTTAAATTAATAATGAAGGGAAACCGCGCAAAATTGCGGTCTCGTGCGTGGTCTGTCATTCAAGTCTGTACAAATCGACAACCGCAAGACCGCGCGGTTGCCGCGTTCGCCGCGCCCGATGTCGACTACCGCCCAACCGCGCGGTTACGCGGCTGCCAGTGCGTTGTCTACCATATATTCCTGTACAAATTAACAACCTCTCGACCGCCAACCGCCGCGGTTGGCGGTAGCGCGGATTGCTCTTGCGGTGGCCGTCGCGGTTTGTTGATCGCTAGTCGTCATGAAAGTGGCCGCGGTAGTAGCTCTAGCCATTTGACAAATTTAAATTCTATCTAAAAAACGAAACAAACGTCGTTGCAAAGCAAAATATTGGGTTCACCCTCTGCTTCAACAAAGAAGTAGTTAAGGAGCATTCGTAATTTTCTATAGAGAATTGAGAAGCTTCGAAGATAAATTTTTCAATTATACCAGATTGTCAACGTCGTCTTTCGCTGAATTACAGAACAAAATTGAAAAGGAAATTACCGAAGTGACTAAAAAATCAAATTTACTACAAATGTTAAATTAATAATGAAGGAAAACCGCGCGATATTGCGGTCTCGTGCGTGGTCTGCCATTCAAGTCTGTACAAATCGACAACCGCAAGACCGCGCGGTTGCCGCGTTCGCCGCGCCCGATGTCGACTACCGCCCAACCGCGCGGTTACGCGGCTGCCAGTGCGTTGTCTACCATATATTCCTGTACAAATTAACAACCGCCCGACCGCCAACCGCCGCGGTTGGCGACTCGTGCGTGGTCCTACTAAGACTCGTACCTGTAGACGCGCACCGTTTATTTTCTATTTATTGCTTATGATTTTCTCAAATGTGTTGTTACAGGTTTATAATTTACTGAACACTGGTTTATAATTTACTGAACTGGGATCTGACGAATTTGATTGATAAAGTGGTCCACAAGTATATAGGCGAAGAAGGGATAACTTATTCAAAACTACGGTATACTCGTTATACACGAAGTAAACAATGCTGAGTGATAAACGCGTATCGTACGAATTTGTGTTATGTTATTGGCGCTCACTGGGGTACGGAAGTTTAGATTTTAATGAGCACAACCAACAACACCGAGATCTAAAGGACTCGAGGCTGCCGAGTGACGTCACAACAGGCAGGCAGACCCGAAGCCTTCGCGTTGTGCGTTGGATAAGGCGAACCGCTAAAGCAATAGGTTTTTTGAAACTTTTGAAGGGCTTTCGGTTTAAAGAGGGCACCAGTCGTCAACTAAGCCCTTCTTTGTACCCCATTCGATTTTATTATGGAAAAACTAAATTTCAAAGCAAATACCATTACTATCAAAACTTATGTAATCAAAGTATTCAATTTGCGAATTTTGCATGACGCCAATCGGTCGTTTAATTTTCCACAGTAATTTTTAACGAGTGTATTTACTGTACAGGCAATAACAATTTTTGCAATCTCATGAATTGTATAAATATTACATTTACTATCATTATGTAGATGGTCGTTTTCTGAGAGAAATTTCAAAATATATTGAGTAAGAAATGCCCGTTTATTATGAACTGTTTAAAAAGTTTCCTCGAAATCATCTAAAATTTTGTTAAATATTATATAAGTATGCATATAAAACTATTCGTACGATAACGTCTGTTGCGACCGCGCAATATTATTTAATTATTTTTTCAATAATAATATTTTTTAAATATTCATTTTCTTTTCAAACAATTTATTTCTATTCCTTTTCAAATTCATTTTCACCTCATATTAAGTATCATTTTATTCAGTCTTCCCCCGTATATGCCTTCAAATTTCTCCTTCATCGCTGTGCGCGGAAGACATATGTTCTGAAGACACATGTGAAACAAATATAATTCAATTTTCAATTGCGACTAACTTGTGCTCCAGTGCGTTATATCTACTTTACATATTCTCCTCATTTTCACCATTTTCACCCTTTCACCGCTTGAACTTCAAGATTTTCTGGAATTACGATTGGAGACAGTGGAACTCTGGCCAGAGTGTGAGTGGAACGAGTTTCACCAAGTTAAGAACTTTTATCCAACACCCAAGGTTGAGTCCGGCAATAAGGTAGGATTTGAAGGTATTTTTTAACAACTCTCAAAATTTATACAGTCCACTAAAGTCTCAATCCTCCAACGTCTTTGGGATAAAGCATTTTTCCGCAACTGAAACTTTTAATAAGGTTGAAATTATCTTCGACAATGAACTCATCATTGAATAATGAACACATCATTACAGGCCCGGGAGAATATTTCAATCTGAATAATGTGACTTTACTAGTATCATTTATTGTGAACCAGCCTTCAGGCAGTTGAAATGAGTTTAAAACATTAAGAAATTGTTCAAAATCATAATATGAAGATCTTTTTTCAGAAGCTTCAAATTCGATCTTACTATTTCTAATTGCATTCGCAAAACTTTTAATTTCTAATTCGCGTAGTTTTTCATCAAGACTAAGGCGAAATTTAATTGTTTTTGATAAATAAGAAGGACAAGTTGGGAGTTTGGTGGGCACAGCATCGTGTTTTAGTCTAGGAATTTTAAACTAACAGTTATATACTCGCCACAGCAATTATATGGCATTTTAAATATTTCGTTTCGGTGACACACCACTACCACTACACAAAAATAGCACACTAATTAATCCTGTTACAACAAATCACAAAAAAAAACGAGGGAGAAAAACCCACGCCGCTTCTGTGAGGAAGTAAACACTGAAAAAGTAGGGTTAAGATGAAATTCGCTTATACCTCGCTGTGCTTACGTCACGCCACTCTGACGTCAGAGTCCGCAGCCCTTGTATTCTCGGTGTTGTTGGCACAACTCGATCACGTAGTTATCAATATTTACATCGTTGAAATCTGCTTTACTCGAGTATAGTGTCGCCGCGAAACACCGGTTCAGAAACACTACTTTAAAGTTATTTTTACTTACAATTGTTATTGTTAATGCTTTTTTTAGGAACTCCCTTGGACCTTTTAAGTCTCCTTGCGGGTATCACAGCCTCCTCGATAGAACGTTGTTCCATCATCTGCCGCCACACGGCAACCATAGCCGATGTGTAACCCTCCGGATGATCTCGCGAGTCGCACTCTTCGTAAGCTTTGGGGGACCGACCCCGCCTCTCTTCGTACCTATGGAAGACGTCACGCATGGCGGGAGTGGGGTTCGCGTCTTCTATGTTGAAATCGAGAAAGGTGGGTTCGTTGTTTTCGAAGATCTTGCGCTCTCTCACTTTTTTCAGCAGTACTTCTGGATCGGAGAGCATCCTGGACCAATTGTGAGCAGCGGCAGCTTTCTTTGTTTTAATTTTTTTCCGTAGTTGAGGTTTATTGGGCATATTGGAAAGTAGCGGTGGACGTTTGAACTCATCGATCAGCGATCTTGGCTGAAATAAAATAAGAAACTAAAAGTAGTTCTTGAATTGTTATTACTATGAATCACCCTAAATATTCAATTGAGTGGAAATCTCATGGATCTCAAAATCCGGAAAGCAACATAGAATAAATGTCTACGTTTCCCTGTTACGAAGAAGAATAGGTAGACAAATGCATACCTATGCAAAAAATTTGTTATATGACATTGATTTGAATTACTACTCATAAGGAACAGGAATAGTCCAGGATATTTAGAGCAAAATCGGCCGGATTAAATGAATTTGGCCGTGCAGCAGATATCGAGATGCGGTTTTCTGCATTGTGTTCTGGAAGGTCACAGAAAACGAGTCTATATGGTCTGGTTAATCCATTTCTGGAAAAATTCCTTCTGGGCCGGAAAATGCATTTTCCAATTGCATCTATACTTGCACTATTATAGGAACGACTGGAAACTCGGAAAAATCACTCGGAAATTGTTTCTCGGGGGTTTTCAGGCCCACCGAACTCGATTCTGGCATTATAATTACTCGGGGGCGCTCTGGGGCGGCTCTACGGGGGTGGTGAATTGGGAAGATATTGCAGCGTGCATGGAAATCTCTCTAAACTCGTTACTCGGGGGTTTTGGGGATGCCGAATTCAATTCTGTCATTGGAATTATCTAGGGGCGCACGGGGATGGCTCTGCGTGGGGTGCGGGGGTGGTTAATTGGGGGAGAAAATGCAGCGTGCATAAAAATCGCTCCAAACTCGTTATTCGGGGGTTTTCGGGGATGACGAATTCAATTCTAGCATTAGATTTTTCCGGGGCCGGTCGGGGCCCCTCTTCTGGCATTAGAATTACCCGGGGGTGCTCTGGGGCGGCTCTTCGGGGGGGGGGTTGTTGAATTGGGGGAGATATTGCAGCGTGCATGGAAATCTCTCCAAACTCGTTACTCGGGGGTTTTCAGGGATGCCGAATTCAATTCTGTCATTGGAATTATCCGAGGGAGTACGGGGGCAGCTCTTTGGGGGTGGTTAATTGGGGGAGAAATTGCAGCGTGCATGGAAATCGCTCTAAACTCGGGGGTGCCGAATTCAATTCTGTCATTGGAATTATCTAGGGGCGCACGGGGATGGCTCTGCGTGGGGGGCGGGGGGGGTTAATTGGGGGCGAAATTGCAGCGTGCATGGAAATCGCTCTAAACTCGGGGGCGTCGAATTCAATTCTGTCATTGGAATTATCTAGGGGCGCACGGGGATGGCTCTGCGTGGGGGGGGGGGTTGAATTGGGGAGATATTGCAGCGTGCATGGAAATCTCTCCAAACTCGTTACTCGGGGGTTTTCAGGGATGCCGAATTCAATTCTGTCATTGGAATTATCCGAGGGAGTACGGGGGCAGCTCTTTGGGGGTGGTTAATTGGGGGAGAAATTGCAGCGTGCATGGAAATCGCTCTAAACTCGGGGGTGCCGAATTCAATTCTGTCATTGGAATTATCTAGGGGCGCACGGGGATGGCTCTGCGTGGGGGGCGGGGGTGGTTAATTGGGGGAGAAATTGCAGCGTGCATGGAAATCGCTCTAAACTCGGGGGTGCCGAATTCAATTCTGTCATTGGAATTATCTAGGGGCGCACGGGGATGGCTCTGCGTGGGGGGCGGGGGCGGTTAATTGGGGGAGAAATTGCAGCGTGCATGGAAATCGCTCTAAACTCGGGGGTGCCGAATTCAATTATGTCATTGGAATTATCTAGGGGCGCACGGGGATGGCTCTGCGTGGGGGGCGGGTGTGGTTAATTGGGGGAGAAAATGCAGCGTGCATGAAAATCGCTCCAAACTCGTTATTCGGGGGTGAAGTTGTTTGGGGGGATGTCAGCGTCCATGACAATCAGACATAAGACTTCACCAGGATATGAATAATAAAAATTTTGATGGAATATTAAATAAATAAATATTACAAATATTATAAAAACAATTGCTTTGGGAGTCTTTTGTGCCTCGAAACTGGATTTGAAAAAGGCGCCAAAGCTAGAGAGTAGAGTATCGTTACCACCGGGACCGGCGCGTACAGAAGTATTCTGTATCGACTGAAGAGAAAAAAATATGGCTTCAGTTCCCGCGCGCAGTCGGCGTCCTGTCACCATGACCCAGGAAGCCGATCCCGAGGAAATTTTGAGCAAAATTTGTTGTTCTCAAACCGACTATGGCCTGAGGTGCGGGTGCCGCCGAAGTGGGTTGCAGTGCTCACTTGCATGCAACCATTGCGATGGCAATTGCTCAAACCAAAAGGACGCTTCCAATGAGACCGAGAGTAGTGACGGAGAAGCAAATTCAGGAGGGAGAGAAGATGAAGAACGGGAAGAAGACGTAGAAGAGTTTGAACAAGATGGTTAGTATTTTAGTTAAAAATTGAAGTTTATAATGAATAATTCCCGATTAATAAAAAGTCCTATATGTTATTTGAATAAAGTATTATTTTCATAATTTGTGATTTTTCACCTTCTCCTTTACCATTCACGGACGCTGCCACCCCCCTTAGACAACCTCACAGAGGGGCCCCGACCGGCCACGGAAAAATCAAAATGCTAGAATTGAATTCGTCATCCCCGAAAACCCCCGAGTTTGGAGCAATTTCCTTGCACGCTGCAATTTCTCCCCAATTCACCACCCCCGCACTCCACGCAGAGCCACCCCGTGCGCCCCTGGATAATTCCACTGACAGAATTGAATTCGGCATCCCCGAAAATTCCCGAGTAACTAGTTTGGAGCGATTTCCATGCACGCTGCAATTTCTCCCCAATTCACCACCCCCGCAGAGCCGCCCCAGAGCGCCCCCGGGTAATTCTAATGTCAGAATCGAGTTCGGCGGACCTGAAAACCCCCGAGTAACAATTTCCGAGCGATTTTGCTGAGTTTCCAGTCGTTCCTATAATGGTACAAGGAGCGATGCAATTGGAAAATGCATTTTCCGGCCCAGAAGGCATTTTTCCAAAAACGGATTAACCAGACCATATAGACTCGTTTTCTGTGACCTTCCTGAACACAATGCAGAAAACCGCATCTCAATATCTGCTGCACGGCCAAATTCATTTAATTTTCTCTATCTTCCCTGGACTAGAATAATTCATTAAATATCGTACACTGAATGAAGTGGTTCTTTTCTTAAACATTGAAATATAAATAATAACCTTTTTGCAAATTTTATATTTCGCTAATCCCCAACCTTCCAGATTATTAAAATCGAACTTTCCATCATCCTTATAGCCATGCTCCCGCAGGGCATTCTTGACACATTGGTGATAACTGTTATAATCTGGATTATCTTGCACATCTAAATTACTGATATAGTGGAAGAACTCTTTCAAGACTCTCGGTGGGTCGGGCATGCAGAAGCACAAGAATCCAAGAGTATCGATGAAACAGTGCCGTTTCTTTCTTTGAACCATCTCCGGATTATCCAAGTCATCAATCCATGGAAGAGAGCCTGTCAACCAATATACCATGTTGTAAGCCAAAGATTCTAGGTCTGACCTTCTTGACTGCATACCCCTGTGTGCATCCCTTGAACAGAACAATAATGTACCTGCATGGGCTTTTCGTTCATCTTCAAACTTCTTGTGTTCTCCAGTGGATAATTTATATTTGGATGCAAGTCCAAAATCCAATAAGTAGAGCTATAAATAAACTAGTATTGAAACAGATACCTAAATTTGATTTAAATCATTGTGATTCATGAAACTACTCATCTTGCGTTTCAGTATTTTATTTTTAATAACTACATTGTTTTTAAGAGTAATGCAAAACTAAATTGAAAGATAACAGAGTTCAATGGAGGTGTAAGGTGAAGTCTACCTGTTTATCACAGATAGGCAAGTTGTTTATAGATGCTATTGTAATTGAAAATGTAATAGCAATAGCATCCAGTTTCACAGAAAGGCAAGAAACATTCTGCTATCGGGCAAAGCAATAATGTGAAAAACGTCAGGATCTCTAGGTATTGTTTGTATTTCAGATTAAAGCAACTGATACAGGTCGAAGTAGGCTTAATAGAGTAAAATATTAATGAACGAAATTAAATTTTCAAGTTTCTTGCAGCAAAAATGAAAATATAACAAAGCGCTTTGTTGAAAATTTTCTCATACATACTAACTAGCCAGTCTAAATTTGAATATGTAATATTCCTATAGATATTTAACTAAAGTTATTCAATTCACACATAATTATAACATATATATATATATATATATATATATATATATACAGGGTGTTTTTTAATTGAATGTGAATAATTTAGGCGGTGAATTTTGGGTCCATTTTAAGACGAAAACTTAATATGAACGCATGTCCTAAACGTCCTAGTTTTTGAGATACAGGGTGGTTAATTTTCAGAAAATAAATTTTTTATTTATAACTTTAAAACCACACAAAATATTTCAATCAAATTTGGTATGCAAGTACCATCAATGTACATTTTTTGATGCAATACAGGTTTTAAATTTTCCACCAGTGGTGTTAATGCAGAATTTGCCTTGCATACTTCAGCAAACATTTATGGTATGCCACTGATTTTTCTTAAAACTGAAATTATATTTGAAATGTATATTCTGTTTTGAACAAATTTGATCTCTTAAGTTTCCTTTGAGCGACGCATGGTTTTCTCTTAAAAAAATTCAAACTGATTCTATGCGTAATAATATCACATTGCAGGAAATAGATTTTTGTTAAAGAAAAATTGGTGCATCGAACAAACAAATTAATTAATTTTTTTTGTATTTTTTTCATAAATTTTGTGTGGTTTTGAAGTTGTAAATAAAAAATGATTTATTTTCTGAAACTTGACCACCCTGTATCTCAAAAACTAGGACGTTTAGGACATGCGTTCATATGAAGTTTTCTTCTTAAAATGGGCCAAAAATTCATCCCCTAAATTATTTACATTCAATTAAAAAACACCCTGTATATATATATATATATATTCTGGAATGTCCATGTCAAGAAGACAGATGAATAAAAAATTCTATTTTCTACAAACAGGGTAAACAGCAAAACCAGTTTTTTTTATTATATACTCGTATATATATCAGGCGCGGATCCAGGCCCGACTTTGGGGGTGGGGACTTTATATATTCAAAAGCCAAAAGGTACTGGTATTTTGGGCAATGGTAAATCGAGTAGCTTCCAATCAAAACAATTAGGTGGGGCCCGGGCTATTTGGGGGGCGTTCCCCCAGTTCCCCCCTCTGGATCCGCGACTGATTTATATATATATATATATATATATATATATATATATATATATATATATATATATATATATATATATACGATTGAATATTATTATTTATCTCAGATGTTTATTAGAATTTAGTAATTGAATAATTATTAATCTATTTACAATATAAGTATATTTATTGATATAAATTTTGATGAATTTTTGAAGTTCAGTTTTATTACAAGTTATTCACTTACCATGATTGGGCTTTGATTCTTCCATTAGAAAAAATAAACTTTTACATGTTTTGATTTGATCAAAACCAACAAAAACTTATACACTTAAGTAAATAACCTCAATAATAATATCGTTTATACTTATACATCATTAATCAATGCTTTTGCATTTCTTAAGTTGAATGTTGTGGATTTTCAAAATATATTAAAACAAGACCAGGCTTTCACAATATTAAATAAACCAATCTGAAATTACCTGATCTACTTTAACTTCCAATTTAGTCATGTTATGGTCCTTTATTTGTTCAGTCTTCGCATGAATATAAGAATTACTTGAAACAAACTGATCAAAAAGATAATCTTCATTGTAGTTTATCAACTGTATTCGCCTAGTATCATAACGGTTAGAGGATTTAAAAGGCCTCACTGTAGATAGTCTCCGAGGTTTACAATTTCGTAATATGGGATACCTCGACTTCAAAATAGGAGATTTGGAATAAGTCGAAAGTTTCTTAGGGGAATATTGGCTGGAATACCCCACTTTTACTTGATGAATCATGATATTAGCTGCCTTAATATCAGAATGAATATATCCTCTACTGTGTATGTATTCTAGAACATGTAATATTTGACTTGCAATGAGAAGCACAGTTTTCAGATTTAATTTCTTTTTCTCTTGGAGTATCATTTCCAAGTCTCGTTCATATCTAGGCATAATTAAAAAGCGGTACCTCACTCTCTTGAAAATATGTGATCCAGAAGCTACATAATTCGGCATTCCCAAAGTAGGCAAACCCTTCTTTTTTTTCCATTCTTCAACTATAACAAGAATAACATTATTAAATATCAATGTTTAGGAAAGCAAACACATGAAGATGTATAGAATGGATTCAAAATTAGAACTATAATAAATTTTAAGATTTGTCTTTGGCTTTACTTACTCATTTTTTCTTTTGCAATACGAAGATAACAATTAATTTCTGTGAAAAGAGGACCACTATTATGGGCCTCAATTTTGACAACATATTTATCAATTATACTGGAACCTTCTTCAGCAACCTCATGAATTAGTCCAAACCCACCTACACCAATAAGCCTTCCCAATATCCATTGTTTTCCATTTATATCAGTGAGAACATCTCCAGGTTCAATATCTGCACAATTGTGATCAGGAAAAGTAAAACTTTTTTTTTTAGGAGGTTCACCGGAACCTTCATCGATGTATCTTCTAGGCATTGTTATGCTCATTCAGGTCATTAATTTGTTGGTTTCCCAAGATTTGAAATGTTGACAATAAATGAAACACCTTGAAAAATAACGACTTTATCCGAAGATGAATTTCAGATTAATAGGTGTAATTTACGGGAAATTACTGAAACACATGATACAAATCAACTCAATAATTCACATTTAATATTCCTCTACATAAAGCTTTTTGTTAACACACTAATGCAAGACGAAACATTTTCCAAACATAAGAATTTTAAAATGTCAGCAGGCAGACCCTATTCACGGCCATCTTAAAATAATCTCGAAAAATGCCGGCCCGCGCATGTCTGCCAAATTTTTATTTAATGCGCAGGGGTAATATGATTTTAAAAGTATGATACCTTAAATAATGACAATTAAATATTGATATTATCATTTATAATATATATCATCACAATAATTAAAAGTTCTTATATCAACAATCTAAAGTAAATCAATTCAGACCTATTACTAAATTTTTGTACAGAATCCACTTCTTGTTTGAAATTTGAAAACATTTTATATCAGTAGAAACACCTACCCTTTGTTGCTAAGCAACGATTTGTTGATTTTATTCTTTCAATTCAAACACAGCTACAGCTAACCAAAAATAAACTGTGACAACGTGAAACACCTAGTTGTTTGGTTTTGATTTTATTAGTTTGTGTTATGTCGAAATGATCGAACAACATAATTATCGAATGGTTAATTATGGCAGAAGTCCACATTATTGGAGAAATATCACACTCAAAAATTTTCTACAAGCAACATTTATTTTGTAAATGGTACCTTCAAATAGGTGAGATTTTTTTGTCCATGTATCAACTTTCTATCAGTAGTCGGATTTTCATTTCCAGGAAATAATTGGAGATTATTATCCGGCAAAAAGGAAGGACAAACCCAGGTGGCTTCGAATGAATTTGAAGATATCTGTAAATGGTCATATCCTTTAGATATACATTTAGCAACATCAGGACTGCAAGGTGAGACAAAGTATAACTCCATTGTTCCCAGGTTAGAATCATATACCAACTATTATATTATGAATTAGAATATAGTAAATTTTCTTTCTTATTATGATTTACTATCAATTCATCAATTACAATCTAATCAAAATATTAAGGCAAAACATGCTTATTTGGAATGTTCAATATCTTTCGAATTAATTTGAATCAATTAGTAAGTAAGCTGTATCGCTAAGGTGATTTTGGTAAATGCGAAAAAATTGGTAAAATTAACCAGAAAAATTAGTAAGATTTAAGTTTGATCAATATTCAAGTATTCTATCACGAATGTGGAATACAATTTTGTACCTATGTGTGTATTCAAAACAATGTGTATACTTATTGCCAATGTCATATTTCTTTATAAGTACCTAGTATTATGTTATAAGAAATATTATATTATATAATATTTCATCATTGGCTAGGGTGACCGTAATATAATTCGGGACAATATGAACACAATAACCAATAACTGACAACAGTGACAACTTCACTAGCAAGTTGCAAGTGGTGCTTTTATTTCAAACAGTGGTGTATACCTACATGTTCATCGTTCATGTGTGTGTGATGAATGTAAACATAAGCACGCGCGTATATCAGCGAATGCGTAAATTTTGTCATTTACGCAGAGACGCGCGAATAAAATATAATCGAATATTATAATATCCAAATGCTTTTCTTAGTAAATAAATGGCATATTTGAATATGTTATCTCTAAGTTAATAAGAAACCAATTGAAGCTATATTATCAGTGGAATGTTATTTCATAACATTTTATGTTCGATATCTCAGTTGTATTTGTTGTGTTTGGTCGTTATTAACTTTGAGGTGATCGTGGGAGGAGCGCTACCTCAAACTGTTGGGACTTTATCGACATTTTTTGATATCACTATTATCAAGTGAAAATTGAACGTGGAAATGCCGGGTTGATTGTCATGAGCCTCATTCCAATTCGGTTCCACCATGCATCAAGTTAACAGAGGAATTCAATTATTTTCTATATACGAGGGTGTACTAATAAGAACTCCACCTGACATACATGTGGCGCTAGGAGAGCTTATTTAGTGGTGGCATCCTTGACTTTTCTTATGTATCTTAGATATAACTTATATATCTTATTTTCAACTGAAATGTTTAATGCCTTTGTAAATGAAATACGAAGTGGACAATACATTAAAAGACTCTTCACCAGTCATATTCAATGCTGTTAATAAGTAGGTTACTGTAATGAAAAAGACGAGACGACTGAAAATGTAGAAAGTACGCTCAGGTAATATTTTTAATAACTTTTTTGGGTACGCAGAAACAATGCTTGAGATAGGTGCGTAGCGCGCTCTAATAAACCCCTGAAAGTAAATAACATTTGTCAGTTGTTGTTAAAATAGCTACAATTACCTACGTAATTCAAATTCGAATCGTTTTCTCATCACCATTATATTAGTCAGATTTGGCACCAGGCGACTAGCACCTGTTTCCTAATGTCAATCAATGTTTTTCTGAAAAAACATTCCTGAGTAACAAGTAAGTGTTTGAATAGCTATTTTTATAAAAATAGTTATTAAAATGAAGATTTTATTATTAATTATTATAAAAATATGATCTAAATATAAAATTAATCAGTACATTCAGTTTTAGTAATGATTGATTTATGTTAACTAAATTGGACATATGTATCCTGGATCTCAAATTTAAAGTCGGTGAGCGTGTTACTGTCGGATACGAACTAACTTCGCTCGCCGACTGATGGAATTTCTATTTCACTTTTTTCTGTAAATAAAAATTAGAAATGTTGACAAATTTGTTTTTTAATTATTCATTCCGATCGCTGATTATGATTATGAAAACTATAATTAATTCTCCACTTCTAATTCATTCGTAATCTATGCTTACACACTGATACTTATTATACTCGTATCTTCATAGTTATCTAGAGTATATTAGTAAAATTTACCGGACTCCATCATTATTATCCTCAACTTCTGCCGAATCACTTTCAACATTCATTTTTTGTAAATAAAATAACAACGTTTGAAAGTAATTAAATGAATAAGAAACGGTTGTTAAACATAAACGCATGTACGACTACATCTGACCCGAACGCCTATAGCAACGCTGTCATGGCGGTCGAAGTCTTCCACATTTATTTGACTAGTTTTCATTCGGTAAGTGTCTGAAGTGTAAAGTGCGATAAAGAACTTTGTTCAAAAATATTGTTCTAGTATTAGTTTCGGTCCATCTTCGTCTCGATTGATTTTTAGCATATTTGAAAAAAGTTTCTTATTTTCAGGTTGGCCTAAAATATACATCCAAGTGTTTCATTTAGACTGGGTAGGCAGGAGCCATTTGTTCGGTTACGGCCTAATAACTATTCCAACAAATCCAGGACGGCACGAATTAGACTGTTACACTTGGCGACCTCTCGGAAGTTTGAGAGAGAGATTTGTTCAATATTTTATGGGAGGCGGTCCTCAGCTGAAGGACCCACATCTCATACTATCAACAACGGATAGATATAAGCTGAACACGGAGACCATGGGTGTGGTAACTTTCAAAATTGCCGTGGTATTGAGAAATTTTTCGGATTTCGGCATCGAATATAACTGAACGGTTAGAAACAGAAAAATGTGGCTTGTTCTTCTTGCGCTTTCCCAAACTGTTCTTGGGAACGTAACTCTAGATACAATCGGTGACTTATATTCAGACTATAGTTCGAGTGTCACGATGCCTTACAGTATATCGGAGGCTTATAGCAGTTCGGAATTATCAGAAATCGATTGCAACTCTTCGTCTTGTTCGAATTCAACCACGACGCAAGTTCCGATATCCACGACGACTCTTTCGCCAAAAACGTTTAAGATAACTCGACATGATTTCAGCAGCTCGGGCTGTTTGTGCAATCTGCACATAAATTCTTGTGACGTAAACTGTTGTTGTGACGTGGACTGTAACTACGAGATGAAGAGTATTTTCGACCATTGCGATTCTATCGATTCTACGAATGTTGATAGGAGATCGTGCACGTACGTAGAACACGGTTACGTTAATTTTACTCTTCGAGAATGGGATATTCAGAGTAATGATCTGTTTTGCGTGGTGAAGAGTAACGTTCCCCCATCGCGCACTGTTCAGAAGGAGGAAGTGAGTATGAGTGTCAATTATGACACTGAATATTTGAAATTCTATTACCTGTAGAGTCAGTAGAGATGATTGTATCCGGTGTTGCTAGATGGATTTTGATCTGATAGCACCGAGAGTGATTATTTAGTCCAAGGTACAGAGATTTTCATGTAAAAAGTGTTAGAAGAAAATCAGCTGCGCCATTGTTTGTGAAATAGTTCCATATGACATAGGGGGCGTTCAAGTATTACGTAACGCAATTTTTGAAGATTTTTGACCTTCCCTCCCCCCTATATAACGCGCCGTAACGTTCACATGACCCTCCCTCCCCCCCTAAACGTTACGTAACACCCAAGTGACCTAAAAGTCACAAATATGGTGCGCAAAATACCTGAAAGTCGCTAAAATACCTATGTTATTGTTTAAATCGCGTTTTCGTTAATAATAAACAAAACAAGAAATTTCTCACTCGCAATACATGCGTATAATGTTTATTTTATTGTTATTTAATAAATAATCATACATAATGTAAAATGTTGAAATGGGCTCAAATTTGTCCTAATAAACTTTCATTACTAATCTTACATTTAATTATGCTGTTTTCCTGACTTTGCCCTGTCCTTACAGACATTTTTAGCTTTATTCACCATTATTTTTCTCATGCATTATTTGATTTTAGCTTATTAACAGGTTTTCACTTTGGGAACCTTCTTATTAAAATGGGTGCGATTAGCAAAGTTGGACCTAGGACCCCAAGATAGTTTTTCGTTTCATGTCTTTTTATGATATATATAAGTATATATATATATATATATATATATATATATATATATATATTAAAAGTATTGATGGTCACGAGAAGTAGTGAAAACTTGCATGATCCTTTGTTTAGCTGACTAGGTACCGAGAGCTTTATTGTGGTCTAAAGGATTTGGCATCAGCAGGGTGGCGGCAGGAAAGAATTCTTCGGAAAGAATGATTTCAAAGCACTCCTCAAGATGGAATAGCAGGATTCGAAAGCGCATTTAAGTAGGTACTTACAAAAAATATTGCGAGTCACGGACGTGGGCGCTATACCATTTTTAGCCGTTTTTTAAATTTCGTTGGCAGTTTTTGGCACTAGTCAGCATGAGAGCTTTTATAGGGCAAAAACAGCTGATGATGCAAATCTCCCTCTTTTGAGAACATCACAGTATATCTACAACACTGACTACAGCAATGTGCTTCTGTGTATTACGCGTTTGAAAAACTAAACGAGAACAAAAAAAATGACGACGAATACAGTCGAGGTATTCTCCATAAAACATAAACGGATAGGGTTGCCAACTTGGAAGAAACTGACGTACAATAGAATCAAGGAATTCCCCGTAAAACATGAACGAAAAGGGTTCCCAACTTGAGTGATTTAAGTTCCCTCTTTTTATTTCAATATGAAAAAAATGTTACGTAACGCGTTGTTCGAACCCCCCTTCCGCCCATGTAACGCTTCGTAACGTTTTGCAAGACCCCCCCGCCCCCCACACTGCGTTACGTAATACTTGAACGCTCCCATAGTGATATATTTTTCACTCGACTTTATTATTTATATCTTTGTTATTAACAATTTCATGCTTTTTTTAGGTTTTTGCTTATAAAATCGAAACTATCAGAGTAATCGTGATGGTGTTAATAGACTAATTGTAGAAAATGAACAGATAAAGAAAATGAGAGGTCGGAAGACTCGATCAGACCCTTAGTTTACGAGAAAATCGGAAAAAAACCCTGCCAAAAAGCAGTTTTTTCAAAATTTCACAACTCGGATATTTGATAAGTTGTAGCGTCGTAGATCCTACGGTAAGTATTAGTTATTATAATAAACTTTATTTGTGCGAAGATCAAGAACTGTCCGATGCATAGTTTCTGATCTGTGGCCATTTGAATATTTTACTATACAATTTTCCAGCATACCTGAATGCGACAGGTATGGTCCGATTTCAATTTACAAAAAAGATTTTGGAAGTAGAATTCTCATAGTTCAAAACGTTCATCTTGGTTTTACTGTCATGTTCAAAATGCCGACGCTGCCTGCTGCTATACTCCCACTCTTCAACTACTCTCTCGAGCTCGGCCGTTTTTCGTCATGTTCGGCTTTATTTTTAACATATTTCTCAGCGTTTTCATGTAAAACCAAGATGAACGTTTTGAACTATGAGAATTCTACTTCCAAAATCTTTTTTGTAAATTGAAATCGGACCATACCTGTCGCATTCAGGTATGCTGGAAAATTGTATAGTAAAATATTCAAATGGCCACAGATCAAAAACTATGCATCGGACAGTTCCTGCTCTTCGCACAAATAAAGTTTATATTAATAACTAATACTTACGGTAGGATCTACGCTACACACCGAGTTGTGAAACTTTGAAAAAACTGCTTTTTGGCAGATTTTTTCCGATTTTCTCGTGAACTAAGGGTCTGCA
The DNA here is from genome assembly GCA_030704885.1 of Cynegetis impunctata. Lineage (NCBI taxonomy): Eukaryota > Metazoa > Arthropoda > Insecta > Coleoptera > Coccinellidae > Cynegetis > Cynegetis impunctata. Next base: position 125,760 of record JARQZK010001525.1, on the reverse strand, counting down.
CGAGTCTTCCGACCTCTCATTTTCTTTATCTTTTCATTTTCTACAATTAGTCTAGTAACACCATCACGATTACTCTGATAGCGATTTTTTGCATAAAATTGTTAATAACAAAGTTATAAATAATGAAGTCGAGTGAAAAACATATCATTATGTCATATGGAACTATTTTACAAACAATGACGCAGCTGGTTTTCTTCTAACACTTTTTACACAAAATGATCACTCTTAATCTCTGTAGCTTGGCCTAATTATTGATTAATAATACTGATGTGAGCTATATCAGGGGAAAAAAGACAGTTGAATTTTAAACCGATACTTTGAGCGTCTGCAATTTTGAAAATGTTTTGCAATGTTTTCGTATTTTTTAGAATAACAACTTTTTGAAATTAGTATATATATATATATATATATATATATATATATATATATATATATATATATATATATATATATATATATATATATATATATATATATACAGAGGCGCCGACTTATGAAAAATATTGGGGGGGCCCATACTGGAGGTCTTGCCGGAGGAAATTTTCTGAATTTTGGATGAAAAATAGTGAGTTTTAAAATTTTTTTAAGCATTTTAGAGTCATATGATCAACATTAGAACACCGAACCTCAACTCTCGATAACTCGACACTCCGGGAAACTTGAGAAGCCTAACACATATTTTGGCATTGAAAAACGAAACAAAACATAAACACGCACGGTATTTTCTTAAAATACAGAAATAATTATGCTTATAGACTATTACAGAGCAGTGAATACATAGCTCCGAAAACACTGAAATTATATTTGAATAAAGCCTCAACTATCAAGTTTAAAGTATAAAACATAAAATATTGCTGTCGCACAGTAATAGCACTTTAATTTAATGAGTGAAATAGCTAATTTCAGTTCACTTGGAATAAGGCTGAGGGTTCATTTAATGAAAACAATATCTCAAAGTTATTGCTTCGAAAATATTTAAGTAATATAATATAATAAATATAAATATTTTTAAGTATTTGAAAATAACTAATACATTAATATAGTAATACAATACTAAACTAGAACTCATATTTTCAAAATGAAAATTCGACATTATTTGTGTATTTAATTCTCTCTTTCATAAAGATTTTTTATATTGCTCTAAATACCAATACTAGGGCTAGAGTGTGTTTAGAAAGGTGCAAATGTCGAACGCCTGACTACATTACTGAATATTAAGTCGTTGATGACTGGTCGGATATCCGATTCATCCAAAACATCTCGGTGGGCATGAAGAACAGCCAAGTTGTTCAATCGCTTCGGTCCCATTGTTGATGAGAGATATGACTTCAGACGTCTAAGGATCTTAAATCACCGTTCTGCTGTTGCTGTCGTGATTGGAGCTTCTTGGAGAAGCTCAACGCAATTCACTAATTCACATAAAATTTCTCCAACTGCAGACTCTTGTGGAATGTTACATCGCGCATGTTTTTTGAGACCAGTTGTTTTTTATTAGCGATATCGGCTAACATATTCAAGTGTAAGCGCAGTCTCTCAATGTCTAGGTCGTTTTTGAAAACTCAGTTGATTTTTCAAACTTTGTTTCACCTCTGTTTACTAATAGCAAATACTCTTGTTCAATTGCAATGCCCTGTGTGAGTCCAGTTGATGCAAACCGCTCAGTAATGCAAGATTGCACCCTTTCAAAATATACAATGTAAAGAGGTTTGTAGTATTCCTTCGGGGTTTTGAAAGTATGCGGAGAACTGGCTTCGATGTTTCACTATTTTATGAAGCTTTTTCTTTCAAACACAATTCCGAAAGTGTGCAAAACTATCACGCCTTCCATTGCGCATACAAATCAATCCCTCATATTTTTTTCAGATCAGAAATATTCAGATGCGGGCATTGAATTTTTTCATTTACATCCTCTTCTGGGTTCATTGCATGGCAATAAAGACGTAAAATGAAATAAGTCTTGAATTGTTACATTGACTCAAGGGTGCCTGCACATTTGTAACCCTCCATTGTTTTGTCCTCTGGAGAAAAGGAAAATGAAAAATACCAACATCATTTTGCAATTTTACAAAGCATAATATAACTAATAATTTTCTTAAATTATTGGGGGAGCTCCGCCCCCCCAAATTTTATTGAGGTGGCTCGGGCCCCCCCAAGCCCCATGGAGTCGGCGCCTATGTATATATATATATATATATATATATATATATATATATATATATATATATATATATATATATATATATATAATATAATAATATAAACCAATTTTATCGTTAAGTACACGTTTCGTTACGATATTCGCGACTTTTTCAAAACTTTGGAAAGATCAAAATTACTTTGGCTTTTATATTTCGTAAATTACGTGGGTAAGGGTTTCTGTCGTTTTCCATACTTTATAATATTAGTTAATCTGACTGCTGATAATGGACTGAAAAGCACGTAAGTAGAAGGCCACAGTCGCAAGAAATTTAATGAAACCTAAGAAGTTTTTGTTTTTTTTTTATTTTGTAATTTTTCAAAATTCCATAAATTCCTCCTAAATCAAATAATTAAGAACCAATTTTGTACAGTACTTGGCTGAGGGTTTAGTAACTGAAGATTCTCAGATTATCATGGAAGTATCCTTTTCGGGTGTCAATTATTCACTTTAACGTCGTCATTTCATCTTAAAGATTCCATGTTTCTTCGTTGATTTTAGAGTTTTGCTCACCTCCATAACCCCCTCTAAATTTCCTTAGGCAGTTAAGAATTTGTATGTTAAAAAGAATAAGAATGAGGGGAACATATTACCTTAGTAACGATTATCTGCTGCTTTCGCGCCTTTGAAATTTATCGATAATTTTGATTATAGCTTCTCGAGAATTATGAAGAATCTCTTCTAGAAAAGGACAGTCGTTATGATTGGCCTGAGAGAATTTCGGATGTTGATACGCATTTCAATTACTCCGCTTCTTATGCGCAAGGGTTGCCTATATGGGTGTTTTCAAATAACTCAACCATACATCCATTCAGTAAGTGGATATTTTATCGATAAATTTAATTCTATTATTCAAATCTTTATCATTTCAGAAGTCAGCGAATCTCTGATTTCGAGTGGATGCAATATACAAACTGAAGTGAAATATTTGTACGATGTTCACAACGAATGTGTTCATGCAGTGAAGAAAGAGAATAACTTTCTCAATTTGGACTATTATAATCAGTTAGTCTTCATTGCTAAACCAAATATGTTCAACTATACGAAATTTCGAAACAAATTAATGGTAAGATTCAGGATTGTATAATTAGCTATAAAGTAAGTAATAAGAATTATTTTCAACTGAAAATATGAAGCAGGGATATGTGTGAAAGTGGCCACCGGTTCCAGCCACCAGTTTGCCCAAAGCGCTCGCACGTCACGCATATACTGGATCTACTCGACAATACTATTGAAAAAAAAAGATTACTGATTTTCGTTTTTAATATTGATTTTTGAAAAATGAAATCTGAGCAAAATGCATTTTGATGATTATGCAGCTAACTAAATGAAATATAATAGAATCTGAAGATTGCTAGGAATCAGATCAATTATGATACCTACTTATATGATCTAATTTCAGTGGTCTCATATAAGTATATCATTTGGTTTTTTAGGTTTGAATGTACAAATATGATGACAAGCATTTTTAATTGTATGCTCTCAGAATTTGTTCAACACACTTTTCCAAAATACGACCCCTCCTTGTGAAGATCAATTTTCTTACTCTATGCTACCGTATGGAATATTATACTGGTACTGTGGACTATATGTGTACACTATACTTACTTTATTTTTCGTGTCCGGTTCTTCCACTCATGTTCCAATAATTAGCGGCCGCTATGACCTTGACATTCCTCAAAAATAAGTCCTCCATTCTACAGGGTTGCTCGAGCATGGGACATACCCATATCTAGGTGGTTAGGGTCCTGGACTGCACCACAGTCGCACCTCGTGTCCTCATTGCCTGGGAGCTGCCGGTGGCAAGTTCAACTTCTCCCTAGTTCTCTCAACGCGGTTATCCTCCGGCGAGCCCTTGAGTGCCTTAGTTCGAAAGAGGAAACGTTTCTGTAGATCTGAGACGTTTATTTGGTGGTTGGTAGCCATGGAGGGGATGTCTTGGATCGTTTTGTTGTTTTTTCTTCTCATTATCGGCAGTAACCTCGCGTCGAATGTGTGGCGGCGCAACTCTAATTAGGAGGAAGAGTTTTGAACAGGGGTGGGGGGTTTCAGGCAACCAGTCACTATCCGTGCGGTCCCCTTGAATGCTGTGTCGACGTGTTTTACCTGTTCTGAAGCATTCGAGACTGGAACCGCATATTTAGAAGCTGTTATACTCAGGGCTAGAGCAATATTCTAAATGTTTGTGGGTCGGCCCCCTGCATCTATTCGTCAAATCTCTAAGGATGCTCACTTTGCCTTTTGTATTTATGCATTGCTGCTTAAGAGTCAATGTATGGTCCAGCGTGACGCCTAGGTATTTTTGTGCTTGGAAATGTTTCATGAATACTATTATAGTGTAGGTGTTCGTGAAAAAAAAACCGTGAGAAAATTATTCTTCTCATGAAGGTGTTGTATTATGGAAACATGGATTGAACAAATTCTGAGAGCATACAATTAAAAATGCTTGTCATCGTCATCATATTAATATTTACACTGAACCCCAAAAAACCAAATAATATACTTGTATGAGATTAATGTCTTTTGACTTCATAATATCATAATCTAACTAGCATTTCTAGAAATTTTTGGATTCTGTTATATTCCATTTAATTGTTTGCATAATCATCGTAATGCATAATGCTCAAATTTCAATTTCCAAAAATCATTTCTCTATTTATTTAAAAAGTGAACCGGTGGCCACTTTCACACACAGAAAGAAGGTTTTTGTGACTAACTGACATACAACGGACGTTCTACATTGAACTTGAGATGAAATTTGAACAGAACATATCTTCGATAGAGTAAATATGCACCATGAAAAAATGTTTCTAAATAATACCAGTCAAAGAGTAAGAATTGAGTACAACCATAATATGAATCTTTTTGTTGAAAGGTTGAAAGTTATTTGCTTAAGGAGTCTTGAGCATAACTCATTAGTTATGTAACAAATATTTTGTTTTGTATTCAACTCCTAAGGTTTGATAATTAGGGAGCAAAACTTTTTAATGGCCTCTGAATCTATATGGAGTTGATTTTGGCCATTATGGTACTGATCATACATTTATTTCTAGTCACAATGATTTTATTATTATTATTATGGGGATTTGTATACACTAGGCGACCATGTTCATAAATTTTTAAGTTTTGTATGAAGAAACTTCAACAAAATTGATCATTATAATATCATTTTCTAATTTTTATCTAATTCAACTGAAAATATTTCTTACTTCGCCATTGTGTGTTCGACATTGATCGTATGAACGTATGAATTGGCAGGGAATTGTGGAAACTGATAGCTCGAGGATTGCTGGAATTTTTATGAAGTACTTTTCGTCGGTGGGAGAGATACTGCGGGGTAAACATTTTGGCTCCAACATGACTCTTCCACCCACTGCTTGTGATTTTTCATGCAAATCGATGTTTTTGAAGCCTGTTACCGAAACATCACTTTTGCGCATGATTGGTGAGATGAAGCCGTGTGACGCAGTTGGTCTAGATGGTCTCAGTACAAATATAATTAAGTCGATCTCAAGTTCTATTGTTATTCCACTTGTTAAATTGATAAATAAATCATTCAGTGAAGGGGTTTTTCCCTCTATCCTGAAACAAGCTATCATAGTTCCAGTGTACAAGAAGGGAGATGCATCTTTACCGGACAGTTACCAACAAATTTCGATTCTTTGTGGAATTTCTAAGCTGCTGGAGTTTGTCTTTCATTCACAAGTTGTTGATTTCCTTGAGAACAGTAATCTGATTTCTTCGTCGCAGCATGGATTTCGTAAAGGTAAGTCAACGGAAACTGCAGCTGTTGACATGTTTAATATAGTCTATAAAAAGCTGGATGAGGGTCTGATTGTTGTCGTGCTGTTTTTTGACCTGACTAAGGCTTTTGATCTTATGTGCCCAAGTGTTGCTCTGGGTAAGTTTTATAATCTTGGCTTGCGAGGTGTTTGCTATGATTGGTTGAAGTCTTACTTGGAGGGTAGAAATTTTAGAGTACGGGTGGGAGACTGTTTGTCTGGGGAATGCAAGACTACATTGGGTGTTCCTCAGGGGTCGATCCTAGGACCTTTGTTGTTCATGTTGTTCATGAACGACTTACCTCAACATATTAATTTATTTCTAGTCACAATGATTTTATTATTATTATTATGGGGATTTGTATACACTAGGCGACCATGTTCATAAATTTTTAAGTTTTGTATGAAGAAACTTCAACAAAATTGATCATTATAATATCATTTTCTAATTTTTATCTAATTCAACTGGAAATATTTCTTACTTCGCCATTGTGTGTTCGACATTGATCGTATGAACGTAAACAAAGATTATACAGGGTGATTCACGGTCGTTGTTACCTTAGACGTTAACGGAAAACTAGACGTAGTATCTCCGCTGTATCGATTCAAAATAGTTTCGTTGCGTCGCGGAGTTGTTGCTAATAAAAAAAAGTAGCAATAGCTATGTTACTTCAAATGAGACATCCTATCCATTATTGTATTTTTCGCTGTGCTTTTGCTTTACGAATATTTCTGTAATATTTTTATATATTTGTCATGCTTTCTGAGATATTAATTATATTCCTTTTTGTTAGTCGTATTCTCCCTGAAAAGTTATTTATTGCAATAATAATTGATAGTAAAATTTGAAAAATTATTTCAAATATTTATTCTCGAGGACGACGATGCTGATAGTTGGTTGCCAGAAATTGTCTTGTTCTCATCAGAAATATTTAATTTGACGCTTCTTAAATAAATTCCATGTTTCCTTGGTTACACTTACTCTGATATAAGATCATAGAATATATTGATAAACATACTTGACTGCAAGGATTTTAATTTTTAAAATAAAATGACTTAATAAATACTTATAATTTAAATACTTTTTTGCCAGTTGTACAAAAAATATTGTTTGTATTTCGAGAGCGAAATCAGTATTTCATGGCTCATTCGAATGAATTTTAAGCCTCGATATGAAGATCTCGGCTAAAAATTTACATTCTTATGCGCCATTAAAAAAACACTGATTTCGCAGACTTAATACAAAAATAACTATTTTTTAACTATGGCGGTGGTTAAAAAAATTTATTCCGCCCTTAGTGTTGACTTTCAATATGCTTCAACAGTCTATTTTTTTCGGGGATATAAATATATATATATATAAGAAATAAGTGAACTGAAAATAAAAATTGATAATATGACTGTAACTAATCAGAGGCTGCTGGAAATAAAAAACCATGATGTAACTGTAGCTGATGAATCCGTAGACGGAATTTCTAATTATGATGAAAGTATAAATCGATCATTATATTCGAATTCATCTGATGAAACAATTGTATCAACACGAGCCGGAACTTCTAACAAACAAAAAATGAAGAAAAAAATCAATAACAAGCCGGCAGGTGCGGATTCCAACCAAAAATCGAAGAAGACAATCATAGTCAAGTCAAGGCGTGATAAGGGATCCATGGATTCTGCAGATGTTATAGTGGGAAGTCGTTCAAATGATGATACAGCTGAATTCGGTGCATCTCCACGTCATGTTTGGATATACGTCGGCAGATGTAAGAATACTACTACTGAAGATGACATTCGAAGATATCTTAGCAATAAATTATCTGATTCAGTTACTGAGTTTGATATTGAACAACTAGATTCGAAAGGTAGGAACTCATCTTTCAAGGTTGGAGCTGACTTTGCTTTGAAGGATCAGTTGTATAATCCTGAATTTTGGCCAGCGGGTATACTTGTTAAAAGATATTTTTTTCGCACAAAACAAAATCAAACTAGGGAACTCTAATACAAATGAATTTAATTTTCGAATTGTGCACCTGAACATTCAGGGTCTGAAAAATAAACTTATTAGACTTGAAATATTTCTTTTGGCGAATGATATTGATATTTTATGCATAAATGAACATTGGATGTTGAACGATGATATTTTATATCTGAACATACCTAATTATAAACTAGTGACGTATTTTAGTCGGACTGATAGTATACATGGTGGCTCGTGTATATTTGTAAAAGATGCTTTATTTTCAAGCACTGTGGCTCTCAATGTTAAGCATTTCTCAATTGAGGGTCATGCTGAAATATGTGGAGTAGCTGTGAAAAGTAAATGCAAGGCTAAGGCATTTATTCTATCTGTATATAGACCGTGTTCGGGATCTTTCATTCAGTTCATAGATAGTCTGTCTACTGCTTTGAGGGGCATTGCGAATGGCGGGGCGTTATTATTTGTTACGGGTGATTTCAATGTAGATTCTGTTTCTAGTTCTCCGAACAAGATCACTTTAAGTAACTTCATTGAGAGCTTCAGTTTGTTGAATTCGACATTTGGATATACAAGGGTGTTTACTAATGCTGTTGGACATACCTCTAGATCTGGCATTGACTATATTTTAACTAATTTAAATCGTGAACAATATAGGAGTTCCATAGTGAACCCATGTCTATCTGATCATTCCTCTGTTTTGTTGGAGTTTAGATTGGCCTCTGTTGTCACGGATGTGGCTGAAAGTGTTCGAAAACCTCGTCGAACCTATGAAAATTTAATGAATTTTAAGTGTCTCGTTGAAAGATATAATAATTGGAATCGCATTATAGATAATCCAAACCTTGAGTTGGCTTTCGCTGAGATGGTGGATGTTCTGGGTGAACTTCTTGATAGGGCGTGTCCAATGGTGGAAACCGAGTATAAGAACAGAGGAATAGCAAAGCCTTGGATAACGAGGAAGATTGTTGAACAGGGGAAGCAGTTGCGAGATTTGTTCTGGTTGGTTTGTCGTTCTGTGTCGGTTGACTTGAAATCTCAGTATAAAGAGGAGTTGAAAAAACATAAATTAGAGATAGAAAGGTCTAAGCAATTTTACTATAAGCGGAGATTGGAAAGTTTCACTAATAGAAGTAGAGGAGTCTGGAAAATTGTGAATGAGCAGTTGGGACGTAAAAAAAGACCGGATTTGGTAAGTCTGAATTGGCAGGGAATTGTGGAAACTGATAGCTCGAGGATTGCTGGAATTTTTATGAAGTACTTTTCGTCGGTGGGGGAGATACTGCGGGGTAAACATTTTGGCTCCAACATGACTCTTCCACCCACTGCTTGTGATTTTTCATGCAAATCGATGTTTTTGAAGCCTGTTACCGAAACATCACTTTTGCGCATGATTGGTGAGATGAAGCCGTGTGACGCAGTTGGTCTAGATGGTCTCAGTACAAATATAATTAAGTCGATCTCAAGTTCTATTGTTATTCCACTTGTTAAATTGATAAATAAATCATTCAGTGAAGGGGTTTTTCCCTCTATCCTGAAACAAGCTATCATAGTTCCAGTGTACTAGACGGGAGATGCATCTTACCCGGACTGTTACCGACAAATTTCTATTCTTTGTGGAATTTCTAAGCTGCTGGAGTTTGTCTTTCATTCACAAGTTGTTGATTTCCTTGAGAACAGTAATCTGATTTCTTCGTCGCAGCATGGATTTCGTAAAGGTAAGTCAACGGAAACTGCAGCTGTTGACATGTTTAATATAGTCTATAAAAAGCTGGATGAGGGTCTGATTGTTGTCGTGCTGTTTTTTGACCTGACTAAGGCTTTTGATCTTATGTGCCCAAGTGTTGCTCTGGGTAAGTTTTATAATCTTGGCTTGCGAGGTGTTTGCTATGATTGGTTGAAGTCTTACTTGGAGGGTAGAAATTTTAGAGTACGGGTGGGAGACTGTTTGTCTGGGGAATGCAAGACTACATTGGGTGTTCCTCAGGGGTCGATCCTAGGACCTTTGTTGTTCATGTTGTTCATGAACGACTTACCTCAACATATTAAGGAGGGCGATGTTTTTGTGTATGCAGATGATACCTCAATAGTGATCTCGGGATCGACATCTGTGGAAATCGAGATGAAAATTGCTGATGTGTGTGACAGGATAGAGTCGTGGTGTCAGCGCAACAGATTAATTCTCAATGCGAGCAAAACGGTGCTATTACAGTTGCATAATGGTAGGATATCACGTGATAACCAGTTGAATGGTGTTGACGATGAGACACGATATTTGGGTTGTTTTCTTAACTCAGAATTGAGGTGGGAGACTCACACGAATCATGTTTGCAAAAGACTGAGTAGCGGATATTTTGCTCTTCTTCAGCTGAGGTCCAGTATGGCACTAACAGATCTTGTAGGTGTGTATCATGCTATGGTACACACGCACCTCACTTTCCACACATTATTATGGGGTATATCAACTGGTTGGAGGAGGGTATTCATTGCACAGAAGAGAGTTATTCGGCTATTGTTTGGCCTACATCCTACTGAGTCGTGTAGGAGGTATTTCGTTGGCCATGGTATACTCACTCTGCCCTCGATATTCGTCCTCAAAGCAGCAATGTATGCTAGACAGAATTTTGCCTCTTTTGCGAGACTGGGTGCTTCATATAATACAAGAAATGATTCGAAATTACTTTTTCCTAAGCATAAGAGTGCGTTGTATGAAAAGAGTCCCGGATATGTGTCTGTTACTGTTTATAATAAATTGCCATCATTTATTACTAGCATAAGTAGTACTGTAAAGTTCAAAAAAGAGCTGAAGCGTTTTCTGCTAGGTCAAGCATTTTATTCATTTGAAGAGTTTTGTTCCACATAGTTTTGTGCTGGTATTTGTAACTTATGTTGTGGATATGTTAGTATGTTTTTATTTATATGTGTTTTCTAAAATTCTATTTATACATTATTATGACGTGTACATGCTTGTTTTAGCCAACGTACGAATAAAATTTATTTATTTATTTATTTATATTTATATATATATATATATATATATATATATATATATATATATATATATATATATATATATATATATATATATATATATATATATATTTCGGTAGGAATTGGCATCTCTAGCGGCTGCCATTGAAGAAATGAGCAGAATTTGGGTATCTAGCATTGTTTTCGAGGCAGAAAGAAACTATCAAAATCTGGGTTAATTTCTCCAACCGCCGCCATTTTTACGTATTCTCTTGTTTTCATATACTTACCTCTGTTCCATAATAAGTGAGCCATTTTAGTTTCATTTCAAAGTTATCGACAATAAGTAATTTTTTTCAATTTCTATTTTGATATTCTTAATATACACCAAATTCCTGATCACATGTGCCATGGACGTCAAATAACTGACCGTTCAATTCTTCAAAAGCAACAATTAACATTCGATTTTTCAAGCGAAAGTTTTTTAACACTGGAAGTTTCAAACAATAAGAAGACCAAATATAATCAACCAAAAACGAACGCCATCATTCAGTTTTTACTGAAATATTAGAAAAATGGACGGCTGAAAAAAGGAGCGGTGATTAGACATACATTAGATCTTAATGACTTTACAAGAGTTATGAAATCGATTATAGATTGCGACGATTACAATAACTATAAACTTCAACATATTAGCAAGGCAAAGCTTCGTAGGGAAAATCGCTTGCCTACTATTCGTTTATACTAAAATTTTTTATTAGTTATAAGTTATTTTGTAAAAATATAAGTGTAAATATACGAATGAATGAAATGAAAACGGCTAACTTATTTTGTGAAAAATAAACTTTGGTAATGGCTCACTTATTATGGAACAGAGTAGTATATATTTTTCCCGGTAAATATTGGCATCTCCACCGGCACCCATAAAACGAAATGAAATGAAATTTAGTATCTGTTTTTGAGGCAGTTATTTCGTGTTTTCTGTTGGTTTTTGAAATTTTCCTCAACTGCACTGCTTCTGCAGATTGAGTTAAGCAGGGGTCACCAATTAGTTTCGCCCGGGGTCCGTTTTAAGAAATGAAATGGCCATCGCGGTCCGCACAAAAATAGGTCGTCGCAGCCTCTGTATAAGAATAAGAATAAGAAATTTATTGATCCAAATGGCTGTTATAAAACGTGTTATGCATAATACAGATAGGATAAGTCAAAAGATTATACAAGCAAAAAAAACAGGATAGAATAACGAAGCAAAAAAAAAACATACATAACAAAAAATACTTCATGGGATCAGAAACCTATGATAATGCTACATTTATCACAAAACTCATTAATTGAATAAAAAGAACACCGTATTAGGAAGTGCTTAATTTTCCGCTTAAAAATAGAGATAGTTCTGGCCTGCTTGATCTCTATAGGCAAATTATTAAAATATTTTGGCCCAGCGTAACTAAGACACTTTCTGTAATAAAAGTGATTAAAGTGTGGTATTTTGAAATCATTTTTTTTTCGAGTATTATATTGATGATTTTCACCATTCAATACAAAAATATCTCTATTTACATAAACGTAACACAACAATTTATAAAGATATATACCAACAACAGTTAAAATATTATTATCACAGAATGTTTTCCTGCACGAGTCTCTGGGTTTTAAGCCAAAAATCATCCTGACTATTCTTTTCTGACAAACAAAAACTCTTTTAAAATCTTGAGCCTGACCCCATGTTAAAACATGGAATGATAATGCTGGGTAGACTAGACCATAGTAAGTCGCCATAAGTGCATTTACTGAGAAATTATTTTTCGGGTTTAAGATTGCAAAATAATTACGATTAAGCTTTAAACAAACTTCATTTATATGGCCATTCCAGTCAAAATTCTCATTTAAATAGAGACCAAGAAATTTGACATTATTTGGTTTTGATATTTTCTGGCCATCATAGACAATATCCTCTAGTACAGGTGTTTTAAATTTTGGATAAAATTCGACAAGAACAGTTTTAGTTATATTTATAATAAGATTATTTTTATCACACCATAAACCAAAATCATTCAAGATATGCCTCAGTTTTGTCCTAAGAATATCAGGATTTTTGTCACTTACTATGATGCTAGTATCATCAGCGTACATAAAAATCTTGCCAAACTTAATGTATTCAGGTAAATCATTAATATAAAGAAGAAAGATCAGTGGTCCAAGTACACTTCCCTGTGGTGTTCCCAATTGTAAGTTATGGATGTCAGAGCAAGCATCGTTATTTCTTACAATAAACTTTCTATTTTCTAGAAATGATACTATCCATTTATTTAGGGGACCCCTCAATCCGAGCGCATATATTTCATTACCAACAAAAGCTGGGTCCAGTACATCAAATGCGCGGGAGAGGTCAAAAAATATTCCGGCAGTGAATTCGTTATTATCAGTTGAGTTATAAATACATTGTATAAACTCAGAGCTCGCGGTCTCCTTAGAGAAGTCTTCCCTAAAGCCATGTTGGCATGTTGTTATTAAACTATTTTTATTTAAAAAATCAAACACCTGTGTAGATATAACTTTTTCAAAAATCTTGGATATACAACTAAGTAATGAAATCGGCCGGTAGTTATCAATTAATTTGGGATCTCGTTTTTTAAGTACTGGTAAGACTAGTGCAACCTTTAAGCGATCTGGGAAAATACCAGAAATTACTGATTTATTTAAAATTTTTGCCAGTATAGGTGACAATATATCACTACATTTTTTAAACAATGAAATGGGAATCTCATCGTATCCAGTGGATCTTTTGTTTTTCAAATTGGATATAACTTTTTTTATGTCAGTATCATTAACTGGCAAGAACACCATTGAATTATTATTTGTTGATGACGTTGTACATGATTTAGACAGACCAGCAGAAAAATCTGAATTTAGTTGTTGGGTAACTACATTTCCAAAATATTGTGCGAACGATTCGGCTACCGACCCATTATCAGAGATGACGTTTCCTGTATATGCGGGGGATACATTTTTATTAAACTAAGTTCTATGTAGTGCACGTTGCTGCAGTGGCGTAGATAGCTTTTTGCGATGGGGGGGGATATGACTTAGTGCGAAATTTCATAAGTTTTTCTTCTAAAGTTCTATTCTTGTTGATAAAAATAGGCTTTTATGTAGATAGGACAAAATAAGCAGAAAAATTGAATTAAATTGCAAAAAATTCAAATTATTTGAATTGGAAAAAATTTATCCAAAATTAGTGAAAAATTGAATTTTATTAAATTGGATATATAAATCATTGAACATATTCTTGGGAAAATTAGAGAAGAAAATCTAGTTTTCGGCGTTTTTCGACATTCATGACTTCGTCAGCTGTAATTTCAATGTCACGATGAATTGCCAGAGCAGCCAAACCTTTCAAAAACAAAAAATTAGACAAACATGAGTTTCTAATTTGCAATGAATTTTATATATTCAGAAGGGTCATTACAAGTCCACTTCTTTTATCGTGCTCCTTTGAATCGTTTCTATTCGCTTCAAACGTCGATACCGGCAGCATAGCTAATATTCTGAACAACATATTGGCATTCGAAAAAAAATTTCTAGGCAATCATCAAGCTCTAATATTGAATTTTTATCGCCTTTACGAATTAAATATTTCTTCCACGCTTTCAAGTTACGAGAACAGGAGGTGTGGCAGTAAGAAATTTTTGATAAAACTCATCAGTTTTGATGAATTTATCAACTGCTTTGTCAATTTCGTATAAATCATGCTTGAAAAACATCGAAAATCTTTCTAATATATTTAGTCTCAAACTTTTTTTGTTCAACTTTTTTCAGCAGTCTCAGAAAAATATGTGCAAGGTGTCCCTCGATTCGGAATAGCATATAGACGTTTTTTGAGAAAAATAAAAATTCGCTCGCGAAAATTGTGAGAGTGAACAATATACTGAAAAAAAGGGGGTTCGGTTCTTTGCCAATATGTCAAAAATTAATTGAGATTCTTGAAATCTGACTGAAGAAAGATTCGAAAAGAAGAGGAAATTTCCCAAAAAAAAGACTCAACTACTGGAACTGTAGGACCAATATTCATAATTTTCTCAGATAGATAAAAATATGGCCGAAAACGGGTAATTTGGTTTGGGCAAGTCACGCCCATTTAGGACACTTCAACAATTATTTTTCCATATTAAATATGAAAATTAAGGAATGAAAAATTCAGACAGTTACTAAATCGGTGAATGAGCAATAATCCAGGGATAATAGCGATTTTTGAATTAGTTATGCAATAGTTAATTAACAATTTTTTGGTACTTGAACATGAAAATTGTAAGTGTGATAACTGTTCACTATGGATCTGAAAATATTCTTCATTCTTGGAGCTATTATTATAAGGCTTCAGAGTGAATCCCCATTGAAAAAATTTCAATTTACTATATATATATAGTATAATTTTAATGATCCGTTTTTTATTATCGGAAGGTACATGGAAATGGTTTTTTCAATATTCATCTCCTATTGTTCAAAAAATTGTTATGAACAAATGTGCTGTTTATGAGAGAATCAAGAAAAGAATGTTATGATTAATTAAAGTGCGTAAATTGTTAATAAAAAACTGAAAAATTAAATTTTTTTTTAACAGGAATCTATTCTGCATTTTTTTGAAACTAGCTCCAAGAAAGGAAAAAAGTGTCAGATCTATAGTTTAACAGTTATTACACTTGCAATGTTCTTGTTCAAGCAGCAAAAAACTATTGCATAACCAATTGAAAAAAATGTTTTGTCACTGGATTATTGTTCATTTACTATCGAGTAGGAACCTGAAATTTTTCATTCCTTAGTTTAATATTTAATATAGTTGAACAATGTCTATTGTTAAAGTGTCTCAAATGAGCGCTACTTTCGCAAGCCAGACTACCCGTTGTCGGCCGTATTTTTACTCTGAGAAAACTATAAATATTAATCCTACAGTTCCGGGAGACTTTCTTCTAGTATATGTATTTAGATATCAAAAATATCAATTAGTTTTTGAGATAAATTTTTCTTTCAGTAAATAGATTATAACTTTTACAATTTTCAAGAACGGAACTTAAATTTTTTCAAAAACTATCTTCATGCTCTTTCGAATCGAATTACACCTTGTTCATATTTTTCCGAGACTCATGAACAAATTTGAACAAAAAAAGCACCTGTTGACTAGACTATATTCTCATGATTAGTAAATCTTTCTCCAAGTCCTGAAATGGATTGAACGCTATCACAGAAAATTTATATTTATTTCAAAATTTTATGGAGTAATTAAATTGTCAAAGCCAAAAGTTACTCATATTTTGATGCCTACTCTACCTCAAAAAATATTCGAAATATTAAATATTGATTGAAAATATTCTACGTAAACAGAAATTGAATCAGTCACTAGGAACAAAGAACGTGTGTGACATGGAAAATTTTATTATTACCAAGGAAGAAGTCAATCAAAACCTCTTCGCACTTCTTTTCTTTCCGAATTTTATACCTATACTATTAAACAAAACTGCTCGTGTTTTAGATATAATACTACACCATTAAACAAATGCTCGAGCAGTTTTGTTTAATAGTAAGTACAGTATACAATTTATAAAGAGAAGAAGTGCGAGGTGATTTTGGTTGACTTCTTCCTTTCGAAATAAAAATTTTCTATTAGACCCATTTGAACTTGACCGACTAAACTTACTAATTGAACATTGAATAGAATATGCTCAAAACTACTAGTTACTTCGCCCAAAATTAGAAAAACTAATCAATTTCTTGATTAATTATAATGTTGAAATTATAAGTAGATATTGCACACACAATTGCACAGTCGTGAGTCGTCACGAAAACATATCTAGATGATTTTCATATAATCGCACATACATAATACCAAAAGAGGTGATAGTGCTAAATAAATTTCATGTATACTTAAATACGTATATACGAAGACTTTTATTCAATTCTATTATAATTTTCGTAGGCTCATGGGGGGGGATTGATCCCCTTGATCCCCCCCCTATCTACGCCACTGCGTTGCTGTGTTCTCGGGGTCCGCACAAAATGGATCGACGGTCCGGGTGCGAACCGCGGTCCGCCATTTGGTGACCCCTGAGTTAAAGGGTTGAAATTTGGTACATGGATTGAGTTCATGTTGAAACACGATCCTTTGTGGGTTTCAACTCGTTTCGTCAACCGCGCTGAACTTCGTGAAGACTATACCGCATCGAATCGCATCTCGACCTGTTTCGCTACGCCAAACTCGATGAACTTTGCTTGTTGAATAAAATGAATTATTTCCTCATTTTCATCACGGCTTGCTATTACAGCGTGGTTCTTCAGTACGCTATACACTTCGTGAATTTGAATTTGTTCAATAAAAAAAATTATTTTCTAATTTTTATTTGGGTTGGCTAACCATAATTCAGCATCATTTCAATGTTTATTATTGTGCGGTATCAGCATAAGCGGAAAGCTGAAATTCTAATGTACTATCGACTGTGAATCATCGTGTATGAAATGGCTATCACACCGGAGTAGAAACATCGAGCTAGTGTTTAGTTAAGCTGTTAGTATTCGGGAGATTCCGGGTACAAACCCCGGGATAGGTTTGGTCCTTCATGAGTCTTTTCCCTAAGGTTTTCTTACTGCTTGCAAACTTACAAAGGTTAATGCTGGGCCATTATTCATCATCTCTTCCATAAATATCCAATTCTATCCATCCTTAATGCACTCGTGCTCTAGAAACTAATTTTATCAGAAATTTAATTTGGCACCAACATTGCTATCTCGGTTAATATAGGAGATAGAAAAAAAGTTAAATGGAAAATGTTTTAGACAATTCCTGGCTGATTTCAGATATATCTTCATTCGTTTTCGAGATAAAGATGAAAAACAAAAAATTGACGATATTGTTTTCCAATCCATAAATCGAATATTGTTGTTTTGTGTTGATGGAGGCTTGTACATTGTATAGGAACTTTTTGATTACCAATCGATTTATGACATTTTGTACCCACTACCGTCTTCTGTTCTTCAAATTTTAATAACAACTTTAGTTTTTCATATGGCGGTCATCTTTGATTTTCACAGATCCTGGAAGGCATTGAGATGGATTTTCCAATGATATGTCACTTTCTACAGAAGTTTTCCATTTCAATCAATTTATTCGGAGAAAAATATTTTGAATATGAAAGAAGTAATCATGTAGGTCATGGCAAATAATAAGTTCTTTAAATAAATAAATTCTTTAATAACTCCAAGCTTTTCCACAACTCCATTCTGAAATTCCAGAAAGGGTTTTTCTAGAAGTGATTATTCATTATGGTTAGGAAACCCTGTTCCTGAAAGCAAAATCATGGAACACCTTCAGAAAATTATCTCTGTTATAGGTTGGAGATACTATGCGATTCTATCTGAAAATTTAATATTCCATAAATCATAAATGTCAAAGCAGAGATAGCAATGTTGCTGCCTTCATTTTTTCATATATATATATATATATATATATAAATATATACATATATACATACATATATATATATATATATATATATATATATATATATATATATATATATATATATATATATATATATATACTATAACCAAACGGGGCGAATCGAGACAGTTTTTACATGTTTTTGTAAATAACTTTTTTCTTAAATAATATAGAAGCTCCAAAGCAGTGCCAAAAGTTAGGTCTTTGCTAGTGCTTTAAAACGCCGTATCATCCTTACCTGCCACTTTGTCAGGTGATTGAAAAGAAATATTTTTGTAGGTGTCCCTGCGAATGGGGTCAATCGGGACACCCATTTATTTTATTGAAAATGAGCGATATACCCCAGTAAAATGGTGAATCGGGACATAAATATATTTAAACAAAAATACATTGCACAAAATAGGGATGAAAACGATAAAAACAACATGAGAAGGGAATTATTTAACAAATGAACGTTTAACATAACATCATTTTTCAAAGTCTTTGCTCGGCCTCCCGTATGCCGATGTGACCAATTTTGATTTGTTGTAGAGCCATCTGCAACGTTTGAGCATTATAATTTTCGTACACACGTGTCCCAGGTAGGTACTTTCTTGTATGTCCTTACCATTGGCCTGATTAATCCCTAAAAGTGACATTTTTTGCTTTAAAAATCGTATCTACATTATTTTTTTTTTCTGATAAATAATTTTTTCCTGTGTATAAAATACTTCAGACTATAATATGGAAAATTTCAGTTCTTCTACCTTTATTCCTTTTATGCTTTCCAGGAAAAGTTTTTTAATCAATAAGTTAAATTTAAATGAAATTTTGTGGCTCTTATATTCTGTAGTTGACACTAATGTAACAGGTGGCTAATATCAACACAAGCGCCAGCATGCTTGTTTCATATTCTAACTGCTAACTGAGCTGAAAACGGTATCCTCGAGACAGGGTTGCCGTTAATTTAACCATAAACCTGAGTGTCCCAATTCACCCCTTAGTCCCGATTGACTCCATTTGACGGTATATATATATATATATATATATATATATATATATATATATATATATATATATATATATATATATACACACGCATACGCTATTATCTTATTACTCTCTACTTAACAGACCTGTTCGGAGCCAACATGTTTGAAAGCCAGTATGAAAATATGTTCAGATATAAATTTAAGAAACTGTACAGATAACAATCTAGTCGACCTTTCGTTTAGATGTGAAAATGAACTGGAGGAAACTACTTGTAAAAATGTGGTAAAGTCTTTGAAATATATTTTCTATCACGATGGTATGAAAGGTTTGAAACATACCAACTTATTCCTATATTTGGTAAACGTCACATATAAATCCGCCAGGCAATACGATTTGGAGCAGAGTATATCGGTTGAGTTCCAATGGGCAGATAACCCTACAAACTTTTCGCATATATTGGGAGGTAATCCAGGATACCTAGTCAAAAGATCGATTCTGATTGGGACTTTGATAAACGGTACTATTTCACGTAAGCCTGATGATTACAAAGATAATTTCATGGTGCTGCCTGATGAAGATATGGGCGAATGTAGTATTGGAAAATATTCCTATCAACCAATCGAGTTTGGTTACGACACTATATTGATGTGTCGAATTCGAGGTGATATACCGATTCAGAAAAATTCCAAAGCAACAGATGTCTGTAAAAAAGTACAATTGGAAGTATTCAAGTATTGGAATATTGAAGAGTTTCAAGGCAGTTTTCTGAATACAAGTTTCGGTTATTTTGGAAATGCGAATTCATCAATCATAGAAGATTGGAAAGGAATTATGTACGAAAAATCACCTGAGGTAAGACATTGTTGATATGTTATATATATATATATATATATATATATATATATATATATATATATATATATATATATATATATACACTATCGGACAAAAGTAAAGCAACATTTTCGAAAAATGAAAGAAATCTCGATTTTATAATATTAAATGCAAGATATCGTATTTAAATATATTTTATCTTAAATATTAAAGTAGGCTGCTATTATCGGAGACAACACCTTTTTCCAACAATCGAAACAAATGAATATTAATTGACATAAACTTTGAAATACAGTATTGTAACGCGTCAAAAGTAAAGCAACATTTCAATATTTTCCTAAAAAATAAAGGTTTTAGTGAAAGTGAAGGAAAAAATATTTATTTTATGTTAAATTAATATTTCTGTGTTGGATTAATCATGCCAAGAGGTATTCCTATTTCGAAAAGATTAAAACAGAGAGTAGTGACTGCACACTTGGAAGGCACATCACAAGTCAAAATTTCAAGACAATTTGTTTTACCCAGATACAGTGTATCCAAA
>JARQZK010001525.1:95000-102500 GCA_030704885.1 Cynegetis impunctata | reverse complement strand
CTTCATCAAAGGCTTGTGTTCCTTTTTGGAAATTAATTCTTTCGCGTTTGTCAAGGCTTTTCGTATCTGCCGGTACAGCTCCTGCGTATTGAGTTGGAAGGTTTTATGTAAATTGAGATAAAGATGGTGCTGAAGCATCTTTATAAAATTGAAGTTGGTCTTTTTGAGTTGGGGATAGTTAGTTCAGTGGATAATATTGAGTACCTAAGTTAAATTCTTTGTACTTGAAGTTTCACTGAAAGCTATCATTGTAATAAAATTATAGAAAAAGAAAATTATCTAAAATACTGAGATATTTCAAAAATATTACAAATACGAGGAAGAAATATCAGATATAAATAAAATAAAAAATGTATCCAGAATTACTTTTGCTAACAAACAAAATATATATCTAATCACTTTTGTTCATTCAGCATCCTTAAATACCATTTCATTATCAGATATAAATAAAATAAAAAATGTATCTAGAATTACTTTTGCTAACAAACAAAATATATATCTAATCACTTTTGTTCATTCAGCATCCTTAAATACCATTTCAGTCAATATTATCTACTCAAATAACAGTCGCCAACCCAATTAGACAAATTTCAATTAGGTACATATTTCAAATAACTTTCTTTTTCGTCATCAGATAATAATAAAAAATCTGTTATTTTAAAGTTTATTTTGGAAACTGAGAATGTTATCTCAAATATAAAATAAGTTTTATCTGCTTTACTACGACAAAATTCGTTTTTAAATAGTCCAACAAGAGATTATTTTCATATCTCGCTCCATGCGCCATTTATTCCTGATGATGTTAACTGAGTTAACGAAATGTTGATTGTTTGAAATGAAGTTTGTCTCGAAATAAGTTTAGCTATATTTTAATTAAATAAGTGATATTTTCAAACATTATCAGCTAATAGAAATTTAATTTCACAGCATATTCGAAAACACATAATAGGAAGATATGGGTATAAGAATAAAACTTTGATGTGTGCTGGGTTGACGAACGATTTGAATATAAATATTTACCATGCAAGAGTGCACCTTAAAAAGCTGCTAGACCAAGAGAAGATCCTTGGAATAACATATCAGTTTCAAAGAATTCGTAATGAAAGCATAACCTTCAGTGTGACCCACTCTTTACTTCATTATGAATTTATGTTGGATACAAGAGTTAAATTTTGGGACGTAACATCTCCTAAAGTGAGGAAACTATTGGATCCGCCATCTTTGAATATTAAGCTACCATCCGATTTTTTCTACCCTTTCGTTAAAGTAGGAAATAGATGCTCTAATATCAATTTAAATGGGAATAATTTATTTGTTCGGTATTTTATTATATTTTCAGTGTTTAATGTTTTATAACATAAGTAACTTTAAGTACATTTCAGTGTTGATAGATGTATATACCTTATTTGTAATAAAAATTCATATTTCTTGAAATTACTGACGACATAGCACCTGAAATAGAACATTTCAGACATAGAAGGAATAAGTTGCAGTAATTTCGAATATTTTTCACATTTATTTTTACCTACCACGTAATTTCCTGAGAAATAAGATAACGTAAGTATTTTAAATATTTGTCATGCAGGTAATTCAAAAATATGGCAGTGCCTAAGCGTCCTTCTGCAGCATTTAAAAGTTCCGTCGATTTTAATATTTGTTATCCGCTTGAAGCTCTAGAAACGAGAAGAAAATAGGTATTTGATATTTTTATCTCAGCAAATGTGACTCTGCTCAGTAGTGTACATTTGGAAGAGTTATTGAAGATCAATTTATTAGACTATAATGATATAAACTCACAAAATATTTACCTAATCTTGTTTGAGTGCTGAGTATTTTAGTCATAAATATAAAATATATATAAACAAATATATTTTCACTAAGTTCAGTTGCTAAAATATTGAGTAATAATAATTTAGATGATATCAATAATGAGGGAGTTACTCAGTTTAATTAGAGCATATGGCTGTTCAAACCATTCATGTGCAATTTAAATTCATTAATATAGACAAAAACTTTATTTAAACAGATTATTTTTTTATTGAAAATACTATTTTAGCAAGGTGAGTTAAAAAAATTACGAATATATTATATTCATCCTTCAATTGGGATAACGGAAGTATAGTTAATATTTCCTTAAGCGGAAGACAAATCTGCAACACCAATTTAGTATCCCCTGCAGGCGTTCTCGACTCAAATGTTAAAAGCAAGGATAAATAGCAAGTGTCTTACGAAGTTTGAAGTTAATTATATGATCTACATTCACATACATCGTTTTCTAAGTTGCAAAAGTCCTCTTCACCAGTAGTAACATTTAATGCATTATGAATTTCAGCTCTTTTAGATTCTGAAACAAATAAAAAAAGGGATGCATAAATAACATTCCTGTATGTTCGAAATCTCGAAGAATCGAGAAGAGCTCATAAAATTATTTAAATCTGAACAATGGTAACATGCAATAGCAGTTATTAATTAATAGACAAGTTGAACACAAACAAAACTTGAATTTACTACGTTTATTATCACAAAATACTTTGAAAAATATAACACTGCGATTGCAATTTCGTTCACTAGACCATCATCGGGCAGATTGAGTTAAGAACTGAATACAGAATAATTATAGATTTGCGCTCACGGGTGGGAAAGAATTATTGCAGGTACCTAAATAGACAAGAGGAACACATTTCAAGAAGGGCTAATCGAAGAGGATTTCCCAAATTGGTACAATAAAATGTTCTTAGAAAAGTCGTTATTGTTTGAATACACTAAATACAGGAGAATATATCAAGTCAATCTGATCGTTCAGCAAGATATCTTTTGCATTATGATTGAGTTTAAAAATTTCTAATGATTCTAAGTAAGTTAATTTGATTTATTTCGGTAATTTGTGCATAATTTGAAAGTTATCTATTTGTGGAAACGGGTGGTGGGTTTCCGACAATGATTTGAAAACGTTGAATCCGTTTTATCTTTCAAAAAAGATTGTTGGTGTTAGGCATATGTGTGTAATATCTCACCATACTGCACAGAAAATTTCACCCAATCAAAATACGAAGAACCCCAATTTTACATATAGAACAGTTTATTCAATGGAAAACTTGAAGAAGTTCAGAACATAGTTGAGATATATGGATTGGCTGAGACTCTAACAGAAGAACTCTGATTTGATAAATGAACAGTTCAATTTGTTGCATCAGTTATATTTTAGTCTCCGTCACAAAACTGTCCTAATATAAGAATATAAAAAAAAGAGTATTAGTAGAGACTCACATATTACACAAGCTAAGAGACAACTAGATGTGCTAAGCATGAAAGATAAGAGACGCAAAGAAAATTGAAAAAATCTTAAGAAGCAATATAATCATCTATTGACAAAACAAAGGTCAAAATCATTTGGGGAGATACAGAAATCAGACAATAAAAATAAAACTGTATGGACAATTATTAATTTTAGAGTAAATTCCCACTATGATTATAATATCTTAAAAAAAAAGATATGATGGGATATCCAATAATATAATTAAATGAACCGTTTCATAATGAATAACTCCCTAAGAAATGGAATATTTCCAGTGATTTTGAAGGTTTCTGTTGTGAAGCCTATATATAAGAAATAAGATTCAACTGAATTCAAGAATTACAGGCCAATAAGTATATCGTCATCTTTCTCCAAGATTTTTGAACTAGCTTCTGCAATCTTATTAATTCTTCATGGAGAAAAATTTGTTTTCTAAGAATAAGAATCAACATGGATACCTGAGGAGAATATCTATACACACAGAATAATTCCAGTTCCTCCTGAAAATAGTGCCTGTTTTCGAGGATAGAAGATTAGCATTGGGAATATTATTGTACCCTACATTAAATCTTGTCTCGAACGATCGACCAGTCTGACCTATATACGCTCCTTTACATACAGGACAAATCAACTTATAAACTCCTGAATTTTCAAATTTTGAAGTGATATCTTTGGCATTGAATAAAAATCCTGAGAGTTTTGTCTTAGTTTTGAAAGCAATTTTAATATTACATTTAGGTATGACATCAGCAACTTTTTCTGTGAGAGGACCAAAATATGTTAAAGATGTGAATTTTTCCGATTTTTCTACTTTTGATTGAGGATATATGCTGTTGTACGCTAGTTGACTACGTCAATCACAATGCAAAATATATCTTGCAGAACGACCAGATTGACTTGATATATTCTCCTATATTTAGTGTATTTAAACAATAATGATTTTTCTAAAAACATTTTATTGTACCAATTTGGGAAATCCACTTCGATTAGCCCTTCTTGAAATGTGTCCCTCTTGTCTATTTAGGTACCTGCAATAATTATTTCCCACACGTAAGCGCAAATTTATAATTATGTATTCAGTTCTTAACTCAATCTGGCCGATGATGGCGTAGTGATCGAAATTGCAATCGCAGTGTTATAATTTTCAAAGTATTTTTGTGATAATACCTAAACGTAGTAAATTCAAGTTTTGTTTTTGTTCATCATGTTAAATTATCACGTAGTAACGAAGGATTCCATCAACTATTTGATAGACAAGTAGTTTCTTCAATCCAAAAGGTATATTAATTGGTATTTAGCTCAAATTCAGTCTGACTTCACTAATTACTGTAAAATTAGGTTCAATATCATCAGAATGTTTGGTTTTGTTAATGCTATACTCAAATATTGTGAACCATTGTTGTTGAAGTAGGTAACTAGGACAACTTGCGATCCCTTTTTTCAATTCATTTGGCAATATTAAAATTATACATTTTAAGTTTTAAGCTTGTAGTTTCCTTTTATTTTAAATCTATCTATCAAATTTTAAATATTCAGATTCGCTAAAACCCTTTCAACAATAAATTAATTTTCAATTGAACGAATCATTTTCGTGAATTTGTTTGTGTCAAATCTAGGCTCAGTAGCTCAGTGGTCAGTGCGTTTGACTACTGAACAGAAGGTCGGCAGGTCGAATCCCGGCCGAACCAACGAATTAATGCGGAGCCACCTCTCGGAAGGTAATGGCAAACCACCGAGAAGTATTCTGCCTGGTAAAGCATGTATAAAGATGATCAGAACCGTCGTAAAACTGACCAAGCTAATTAGTCGAGTACTTAGGTATGCTGGTTAGTATTTGGGAGGTCTCGAGTTCAAACCCCGGGGCCGACTGGTCTGCCATGAGTTTTTTTCAGAGGTTTCCTCATGGTAATGTAAGTCACTGCTTGCGTACTTACAAGGCGAACGCTGGGCCAGTATTAATCCTCTGAACCCTACCCACACTTCCTATATTCAATAAATATCCCGTCTCAATTTGCAATTGTACATGCAAGTTTATCATCTGATCTGGCCGAAGGAGTTAATCTCAAACACAAGTTGCCCGCCTCCCTGATACATACTTCAGGGAGGAATGAAACACATGTATTCGTAAATAGATCATTTCTATTCGTGTATCACTGTTTACTAGGTGAAAGCATAATGTCTATCTCTCATGTCCTCTTTTGCACTTTTAACCCCAAACTATAGGGATATCACTCTTTAACTCTCTCCCTCCATTCATTTCAAATTCTTCACCAGGATAAATTTTCCAAATATGCTATTCTAGAGCTCCTTAATAACTTTTTCTGAAACTTGCAGATATCGTTCTCCCATAAGCTTTTTTACTTGTCAATAATTCAATCATTTATGATAACATGTGGACATGATTAAAATCCATATGAGAAGATTATTTTCATAGAATTTTTGATTTTCCATTTTGAATAGTTGAATTGTTTCTGATTTGGATTTTACTAACGTTAAAGTCGAGTTCAATAGGATATCGAGAAGAAAAACTTATGAAACAAAAATGAGGAAAACAACAGCTTTGAGATCTTCTCCATTTGTCAGTGACTTTGTGAGAGTTGATCTTAGATACATATATAAAAACATGAGATAGTGGAAATCACTTTTCTAAATCCTGTTGATAATACTTTTCGTGTTTTATCGAAAACACCCAACGCTTTTAAGAGGGTTTGTAGACACATCCAGAAAATAAGGCCAACATGATACGAAATAATTCAATGTTCATTTGTCAGAAATAAAAGCTTTCTTTGAATTTACAATATTATTCAATTTTTATTGCTGTATAATAAAGATATTTGAAATATGCATTTAATATTTCAATGATATTTCAGTTAGTCCATAAAAATTCGTAGCACTACACAAACTACGATTAATTCAGCATCAGATGTGAAAGCAGCAAATATTTGTTCAAAATGATAATCATTCCAAATTTTTCAAAATTCACAGTTTTCATCATTTTTGTTTTTCAAAAAGCTCATTGTAATGACGTTTGCAGGCCATGCACATCTGCAGTTCTCGAATATTGTTGTTCTTTTGAAGGGAAATGCTGTAATGGTGAGTAATAACGTTAGTTAATATAATTTCCCTCAGATCAATATATATATATATATATATATTTATATTTACGTATTTATCTTTCATTAGAAATTTATTGGTGGCACCTAAAATTGTAGAAAGTTACGAGTATCAAAAATGTCATGAAATTTCAAAAATGCTACATATTCGAAAAAAATTAAAGAAATTTATGATTGATAGTATATTGAAATTAAATAAATCATTTAATTGAAAAGTAGGCATTTTTTCAACAAACAACATGAATCAAACACAACAATTAATCTAAGAAACTCAAGCAAAAACAACCTGAATTCTTCATCATCCACCCAACTAACCACCCTTTCCAAAGTTTTAAGAAATTGTTTTATTGGCAGTCTAATCCACCTCTGATGTTCGTTCATTTTTTTTTAAACTCAATACAACTTAAATTTTGTCTTTTTTATCCTTAAAACGCAAACAAATATGAACATGTGATACATCGTTGAAATCAGAAAAAAAGTTTTTTTAAGAAATGGAAAAAAAATGCAGGTCCGTATTTAAAAAAAGTAAGTTGATGGTAATATCTCGAAAACTAGACGAACCAAATTTCCTTAAAAAATACCAAATTGAGGAACGTCTAAAATGCATAAATTTTTTCGTTTAACAATTTTTTGTAAAAATTATACTTTTTGGGATATTCGATCAAATAGTTTAGAGCAATTTTTCGAAAAACCCGTAGCTCGAGATAGAATTTTTTTCTTCAAATATGAAACTGGATTTTCAATGTCCTCCAAAAACTGCACATTTTTCCTAATTTGACCAACCTTGTAGTTCTTATAATTACCGAGATAGCAATAGTGGCCCATGGCAATTAGGACACCCTGTATATATATATATATATATATATATATATATATATATATATATATATATATATATATATATATATATATATATATATATATATATATATATATATATATATATATATATATATATATATATATATATATATATATATATATATATATATATATATATATATATATATATATATATATATATATATATATATATATATATATATAAATATATATTTTGAAAGTAACGGAGTAATAGTCGTTAAGAACAAT
>JARQZK010001525.1:0-90000 GCA_030704885.1 Cynegetis impunctata | reverse complement strand
CCTATCCAACCGATATTTATTTTATCAGTTATATTTTCAATAAAGTTTTTTAAAATTGTTGTTTATTTACTAATATTAGTTTTAGTTTTTCAGATACGTGCAATATCAATTCACTATTTTTCTCGAAACATGAAATTAATTTTTTCAGCTCTTATTGTTTAACTTGTCATTTATTCACAAATCTTATTTCAGTTTTCATAATTCTCCTTTTTTCATCTTATGTATTCACTCATCTCAATTTTCATATGAAACTTCAATCCTATATTTTATAGACAATTGCCAAAACCTTTAAATAAGTTCTCGTTAGTTTGCATCACTGACGAATAATCGTTAAGTAGTATGAAAAAACGTATTGTTTATTATGTTTTTATTATTTTCTTTGGCAAAATATGAACTATTCTTATAAGAAATTAATAAAAATAATATTTGTAGACAGATCATTAAAACTTACTTCAATAGGTTCTATAATGAGGAATACAACTGCCCAATAATTTGTAACACATTTATTCAAGAAAATAACATATCATATGCATTAATTAACAAGTCTAAAATTATTTTCCTTTTTTGGTACAACTTAAAATATCTAAATAATTCTTATCTTATCTATACAAATATTGAGTATGGCTGGAAACACATTTTTATAAAATTTGCATCGGATCTCGACTAGATTATATCTTCTTAATCCTTTGTGAAAATTCTGAAACATTTCAACTACGAAGACGTCATACTTGCATTTATCAAAACCTGACAATGATTCAAAAATTTTGCCATTTTTCTCCGGCGGTAGGTACTATATTGATACATCATAATATGCTGCATGATATTGACCACCTCTGTAGCTTATAAGTTCTTACAATTCTCTATCACATACGTCTTCAAACATTTTAGATTCACCTGGATTCCAGCTATTTACGTTGTAATACCAAAATGCTCTAATATTTTTGTATTTGAGTATAAATCTTTTAGTGAAAAGTCGAGTCCAATTGAATTGAACCAAGACAATTTTCAATGTTTACGTATGCACTATTTTCAAGAAGAATTGCGACAACAGCATCGGAGTTTCTCATTATGGCTGTCTGTGGAGGAGTGACATCAGTTTCGTTCAATAAATTGACATCTGCATTGTAATCTATTAATGCACGAGTAGCTCCAGCTACATAGCGAAGAGGAGTATATCTTTATCTGATGTACTTGATGTGAAGATCTATCGCCATTGACTCATTAGGGCTATCTGCGGAGGAGGTGCATCAGTTTCGTTCAATAAATTGACATCTGCATTGTAATCTATTAATGCACGAGTAGCTCCAGCTACATAGCGAAGAGGAGTATATCTTTATCTGATGTACCTGATGTGAAGATCTATCGCCGTTGACTCATTAGGGCTATCTGCGGAGGAGTGATATTAGTTTCGTTCAATATATTGATATCTGCATTATAATCTATTAATACACCAGTAACTCCAGCTATATAGCGAAGAGGAGTATATCTGCCTTTATCCGATATATTTGGATCGACTCTGGCTTCTAAAACTCTCCTCGATAGTCTTTGATTGTGTAAAGACCGTATAAGGAATATGATTAAAGAGTGTTAAACTCTGTATGCGTTATTACTATGACAATCAAGAAGTTGTAACTGTTTAGATCCATCGACATTGTCTATTAACATCTGCACCATTTTCAAAAGTAATCTAGTCGTATTCTCACATCCCAAACGAGATTGCATAATAAAGAGGTGTAACATATCCTACATTAATAATTAACAAGTCTAAATTTATATCACATTTTTTATTCAACAGAAAATAATCAGTTCTAAATTACCAATATCTTCATTGCTTAGGTGACTGATTATCTTATCAATACAAATATCGGGTATGAGTGGAAACACATTTCTACAAAATTTGTATCCGATCTCGAACTCCTTATATATTCTCAATCCTTGGTGAAAATTCAGGACCAGACCTCCTCCGAAAACATCATACTTCCATATATCAAAATCGGACAATGATTCCAAAGTATCTGCATTCCGCAGGAATTTGGCTATTTTTTCCGGAGGTGACACTAATATATCGTAATATGTTACATCCGACTGACCAACTCTGTTGCTTTTCAGTTCTAATAATTCTCTATCACAGACGTTTTTGAAATGTTGAAGGCTCTCGATCTCGCAAAGTTTATTCAAATATTTCAGATTTACCTTGACTCCATAGCTATATTGTAATATGAGGTGCTTTCCAATATGCTCTACTATATTTGGAATACAAATTTTGTGGTAAAAAGCAGTTTCTAATTGAGTAAAATCGAAAATATTTTTAGTGTTCACGTACGCACCATTTTCCAGAAGAATTTCGACAACAGCTTCGAATCCTCTTGTTATTGCTAAATGTAGAGGAGTGTTCATATCTTTGTTTATTAAATTAACATTTGCATTGTAATCTGTTAATACTTGAGCAAATATTTCTCGTTGTTTCGTTTTACCTTGCCTGGCTTCAGCTACATAGTGAAGAGGAGTGTATCCGTCTTTATCAGATATATTGGGATCGGCTCCGGCATTTAAAAACCGTATCAGTAGTCTTTCGTCGTGAGAAGACCACCTTATGAATATAATCAAAGGAGTATTTAGCTCTCGATCTTTCACATCCATAATAGGTTTGTAATCTAAGATAGCCATAATGCACCGTGCTTCATCAGTGTGACAAGCAAGATGTAAAGGTGTTGATCCATCACCATTGATTCGATTAACATCTGCACCATGTTGCAAGAGTAATCTAGTCGTTTTCCAACATCCCAGATAAGCTGCACAGTGCAGAGGTGTCCAGTCATTTTTATCACTCAAGTTGACTCTGGCCTTCAACCTTTTAAGAACCCGTGTAAGGGATTCCGATGTTCTCGAAGAATACGAATTTGATGTATTGACGCACCAGTTATCAGCCATATTTCTCAAAAATTAATATTTTTACAACCTAAAACAAAAGAATGAAATCAGGAATTTGGAAGATATAAAAATATTAATTATTATGTATCACTTTGAAAACAATTTACATATTTTACAGTGTTTCATGATAGGATATGTCTAATTTTCTGTGAATTGAAAGAGTGCAACTTATCTTAAATACGTTTCACAATCAATAGGAGTATAATGCTGAAATATATAGGTACCTATATATATATATATATATATATATATATATATATATATATATATATATATATATATATATATATATATATATATATATATATATATATATATATATATATATATATATATATATTATATATATATATATATATATATATATATATATATATATATATATATATATATATATATATATATATATATATATATATATATATATTATATATATATATATATATATATATATATATATATATATATATATATGTATATATATGTATATATATATATATATATATATATATCACTGTAGTTTTCATTTACAATGCACTATATATATTTTTTCTTTGCCAAAAATGGCAAAAGTGCATTAGGTAATTTTTGTTTTCAAATATGACTACACCACTGGATGGCGTAATCAGATTTTTATTATAAAACGCTTCCACCACAAATCTAACGATATTTTCAGGAGATATAGGTAAGTGTAGAACTGATTCAGTGTTTGACTTCGAATTTTCACACTACAAGTTGATTAGTGTTTTACCTTTAAATATGTCTACAATCTGAATAAAAATTACAATCAAATACTTTGTTTCCGAAATTGAAGTTTTTGTAACTTCGTTGTTTACCAATATTTTTTCATGAAATTTTGATGGTTTTCAATTATAACGACTACGAATCTGGTGGTGTGGTAAAATTTGAAAACAAAAATTGCCTTATACACTTTTAACAAAGAAAAAAAAACATAGAGTGCCTTGGAAATGAAACTAAAGTTAAGAAAATTTGTGTCAAAATATAGTTTTTGATGCTTAATATTGAGATTGATTGAAAATGCGTATTGTGGTTCCATTTTAAATGGGTCACACTGCTGCATGTCCACGGATAAGCTGCCCAAGAGGAAATTTTTTTATTTTAGTTTGAGCGAAAATTTTTTTATTAATAGTTTTGCTTGTTCAAAAACCCCATAGAATGAAATAAAATTTAAATTAATAATATAATAATATTTATTAAAAACCTGTTTCATTTTATATTCAATTTCATGTAAAACCCTATGAATTTTTGCACCAAGTTGGGCAATGTTATAATAATCTAGTGAGTATCTAATTTCTTTATTAATTTTTTTAATCCATTAATCGTAACTATACATTCGGCTATTTTTCAATAAATTAATTAGTTGCGTACTTGAAAGAAATAGCTTCAAAACCATAGCACTTAACAAAATATATTTATTCTTTATTGAAGAGTTAGCAAAGTTGAAAAATAATGACAATTTGAAAATTATTTACCGAATATGACAGTTACCTAGGAATATCGCAAAAGTCATCTACTAGATTATTATAATATTTTCTAACTTAGTGCAAAAATTCAGAGGGTTTTACATGAAAATTAACATAAACTGAAGTAGGTTTTGAAAAACTTGAATTTCATTTCATTTTATGGGGGTTTCGAACAAGCACAAATAGCATTTTTCCCAAAAATTGAGAAATTCTTTTGGACACCTAATCCGTTGACACGCTGTTTGAATATATATATATATATATATATATATATATATATATATATATATATATATATATATATATATATATATATATATATATATATATATATATATATATATATATATATATATATATATATATATATATATATATATATATATATATATATATTATATATATATATATATATATATTGCATAAAATGAATTATTTTCTGAATTTTATTACAGGTTGCTATTGAAGCGTGGTTTTCAACAAAAAAAATTAATTCCGTTCGAGGCGCATCTTGAAGCGAAAAATACGACCTTAATGAAGCTACTCACGTTTTTTTTTGAATAAAATAAATTCTCTCCAATTTTTATTACGGTTGCTATCAAAACGAGGTTCTTCAGTACGCGATTTACTTCCCGATTTTTTTAATTTTCAATAAAATAAATTGTTTTCCAATTTTCATTTCTGCTTGTTATTGAAGCGAGGTTTTTCAAAGCATAATTTAATGCGTTCGAATCGCATCTCGACGCGATGCACTTCGCGCGAAAAATACAACCTTAGTGACGGACCTCTGCTGCTCACGCGTTTTTATTTGCTTAACTTTTGAACTATCCATATTCTGATTGATTGAAATATCAAAAATTGTTATTTGCCAATAGATTTAAAAATATTTCTCCGTTTGAATTTTGACCAAGTTTTTTAGTGAGATTCAGCCACTTGAATGATAAGCAGAACAGTGAAGGTAAGATCGATACTATGATCAATTTATCGCTAGAGTAGAACAGTTGTGAGCAATTAAAAATATACCATATTACAATTTACAAAATCCTTTACATCGCTATATTTTTTGAGTCGAGAATCTGAAGTACTTTTCATATTAGGTAATTTAATTGAAAATGCATAGTGTTGTACTAGTAGTAACTTGAAACAAAACTTCGGCAAAACTTACAAATTGCTGTAAGTAAGTTGAAACTGAAATTTTCCAATAGATACGAATGCCAATTATTGTCCTAGAACCTGTTCAGTGTATTAACTCAAATAATTCATGAAAACTATGAAAATATTGTCATATATAATTCCGATATTTTCTCCACAAAAAAAAAACGCAGCAGAGCTTCTTCGCTAAGATCGTATTTTTCCAGCGAAGTGCATCGCGTCGAGATGCGATTCGAATGCATTAAATTATGCTTTGAAAAACCACGCTTCAATAACAAGCAGAAATGAAAATTGGAAAACAATTTATTTTATTGAAAATTTAAAAAATCAGGAAGTAAATCGCGTACTGAAGAACCACGCTTTGATAGCAACCGTAATAAAAATTGGAAAGAATTTATTTTATTCAAAAAAGAAACGTGGGGCTAGCTTCAT
Source organism: Cynegetis impunctata (assembly GCA_030704885.1). Taxonomy (NCBI): domain Eukaryota; kingdom Metazoa; phylum Arthropoda; class Insecta; order Coleoptera; family Coccinellidae; genus Cynegetis; species Cynegetis impunctata. The sequence continues at coordinate 84,001 of JARQZK010001525.1, read as the reverse complement.
TAAGGTCGTATTTTTCGCTTCAAGATGCGCTTCGAACGGAATATATATATATATATATATATATATATATATATATATATATATATATATATATATATATATATATATATATATATATAGAATATATATATATATATATATAGTATATATATATATATATATATATATATATATATATATATATATATATATATATATATATATATATATATATAGTATATATATATATACAGCGTGTCCACGGATGAGGTGTCCAAGAGAAAAAACTTTTTTATTCTCAATTTTAGGGAAAAATGCTATTTTTGCTTGTTCAAAACCGTCATAAAATGAAATGAAATTCAAGTTTTTCAAAACCTACTTCATTTTATATTAATTTTTATGTAAAATCCTCTGAATTTTTGCAAGTTCGGAAATGTTATAATAATCTAGTAAATGACTTTTGCGATATTCCTAGGTAACTGTCAACTTCGGTAAATATTTTTCAAATTGTCATTATTTTTCAACTTTGCTAACTCTTCAATAAAGAATATATCTTGTAAAGTGCTATGGTATTTCGTTCAAGTACGCAATTAATTAATTTAATGAAAAATACACGAATGTACAGTTACGAGGAATGGATTGAAAAAATTAATAAATAAATTAGATACTCACTAGATTATTATAACATTGCCCAACTTGGTGCAAAAATTCATAGGGTTTTACATGAAATGGAATATAAAATGAAACAGGTTTTGAATAACTTAAATTTTATTTCATCCTATGTGGTTTTTGAACAAGTAAAACTATTCATCAAAACAAAAATTTTTCGCAAAGACTAAAATAAAAATTTTTTTCCTCTTGGGCACCTTCTCCGTGTGACCCATTTAAAATGGAACCACCCCTGCACAATACGCATTTTCAATCAATCTCAATATTAAGCATCAAAAACTATATTTTGACACAAATTTTCATAACTTTAGTTTCATTTCGAAGGCACTCTATGTTTTTTTTCTTTGTCAAAATCGGCAAAAGTGTATAAGGCAATTTTTGTTTTCAAATTTGACCACACCACTAGATTCCTAGTCGTTATAATTAAAAACCATCAAAATTTCATGAAAAAATATTGGTAAACAACGAAGTTAAAAAAACTACAATTTTGGAAACATAGTATTTGATTGTAATTTTTATTCAGATTGTAGACATTTTTAAAAGTAGAACACTAATAAACTTGTGTGAAAATTCGAAGTCAAAAACTCAATCAGATCTTCACTCACCTATATCTCTTGAAAATATCGTAACATTTGTGATGGAAGCGTTTTATAATAAAAATCTGATTACGCCATCCAGTGGTGTAGTCATATTTGAAAACAAAAATTACCTAATGCACTTTTGCCATTTTTGACAAAAAAAAAAAGTTTATAGTTCCTTGGAAATGAAAGCTTGAGAATGATTGAAAAATGCCTACCTATTCTACAGTGGTGGATCCATTTTAAATGGGTCACACTTGTGTGTGTATAATATATATATATATATATATATATATATATATATATATATATATATATATATATATATATATATATATATATATATATATATATACATTTACACATTTTACTGAAAAAAAAATTCGCTTACTGAAGAAATACGCTTCAATAGCAAACCCTAATAGAACATTTGACATCTTCAACTAGTTTAAAAAATCATAAAATATAAAAATATATTACCTTCAAAAATGTATGAGGAGATGTAAACTTCTTATCGACACACTGAAACTACTTGAAACTGGAAGTTAAACTTTTGAAAGCCACAGAACTTAAATATATACCTGTTCTTTGCAGAATGAAGGGACAGAAGTGGGGACTAAATCTTCGATTTACCTGGCATTAACAGAAAATGGATAATATATTTTCTACAAATCTGAATTTTCGTAAAAAGTTCTTTTTTGTATTGAAATAATAAGCAAAGAATATCAAATTGTTCTTGTGGAATCGAGATTCAATAAACAGTTCGTTTGGTTCCATTCTTTCTGAATATAAAAATATGAGAATAATTTCATAATATTATATTTTTGCTCCACTAAAATTGAGTGTGTATTTTGTGAAACTTCCTAAGGTGTACTTGAAATATATTATTATTGTATAAAAATTTGAAGTTGAATGGGTAGAAAAATAACCCACACTCCCTGAGAAAATGTTCATTTTTCAGAGTGAAAATAATTCTCTCATTTTTTGAATGAATTCAAATACAACGATGATTTTAACACCAGGAAAATATTCTATACATAATGTATGGTGTGGTTGAATATAAATATTCTATTCCTCAATCTGCCTATAACTGCCATAAAATTAAAAATTATTACAAATCAATATATAAATGATTATTTAGAGACTGATTTCCGGAAATAATTTTTTGAAGTTCTTGATAACTAGTGTTTTTTTATAGTTTTAGCTAACTCACTTTCAAACATTTTTCTAACTCTACATTTTTTAATTTTTTGCATGGAACTAAATTATTAAATAATCTTCATTCTCACTGGAATTATAGCGAAAGAAAAACTCTCAATTCAAGAAAGTGAATACATAATATTATGGTTCACTTGATGAGTATCTGATGCACTTGCTGATGAGTATAATGTTCGAAGAAAAGCTTTAGTATAGAATTTTTATGGATAAAAAGTTATTAAAATATACTATGGAAGAATATGAAGAAGACATAAACAAATATAATGAATTTGTTACTACGAAAATTATTTCCAGTATAATAGAAATAAATTGTTGTAAATATTAGATTGTACATACCTTTTAGCATTTCTATGATTAATTTTTATTAAATTATTTCCTACGTTGAATAATCTTTTTATATTTCTAATCATATTCATTAAGGTATTTACTTTTTTGACTACTATATGTACAAGTACAAATATACATACCTACATACGCATGTATATATATATATATATATATATATATATATATATAAATATATATATATTTATATATATATAATATATATATATATATATGTATAAATATATATATATATATATATATATATATATATTTGTATCAATGTAATTGAAGCAGGATAAGGTTTGAAGAGCTCATATTATGGTTATTGGTGGTACTTGAAAAGAAGAGACATAGAAATGATAATTGAATGAAAATAGGATTGATGGTTTGGATACAACAAGTTTATTTAGGATTGTGGAAAATGTTATTTCAATTTTCAACTTTAAAGAATCAAGTGTTACCTTGATTTTTCAGCACTAACAACAGTACGAGAAAACTTAATTAGATTAATTTCATTTTCAATAAATAACTGTGAATTGTTAGATTTGATAATAAGAAATATTTTTATGTAGAGTACTTTTGAAAATATTTATCTCAGCCAATAATATCCGTAAAGAATTATACCTACACAAATCGTTCTGTGTTTTAGTCTTCGTGGTACTTAAAGCATTAAACAATTTGAGCCATCAATAAGTACTTAGACATTTTCCTACCAGTTCTTTTCGTAGGTTTCTCAGAAAATAATATTTATAAACTTCCTGTACTTCCATAGATTCTATTCTATATTGAAAACAAAATATGTGGGAGAATAATTGAAATAATTATTCCAATTCATGTACCTGCTCTAAGATTGCCATTTAAATAGTATATTACACTTAGCCACATGCTGAGATTGTAGTAAGAATGAAAGAGGTCTATGAGAGGATTAGGTATACCTAATAGTCGTTCCATAAATCATTGATAGTTGTGTACCTATTCATTTCAGGTTTCCTCGGAAGTATAGTCGGTATTAATCCTTAATAGTATGCCATGAAATATACCGAAAAATAATAAAGCTATATTTTACTACTTAAAATTATTTTGCGCTTTTTCTGATGTTCCAACAATTTAACATTTCGTTAGAAATATATTTTTTATATATTATACATAGATTTTTATATATTATAAATAGATTATAAGTATAATGAGTATTCGAAAATTTTCGGAAAAAAATTTAGTAATTGCTGTGTTTATCAATGTATCGATGAGGGCGTTATCCGTTGAATATAAAATCCAATATTAATTAGTATTTTCTTTATTATTGATCAATTATGAATTTATGTTTCTTTTATCATGATTTTTGCGTTATTTATCGATAATCGGTTACAAATTTTGTCACCCAAATTCGGCACATAATTTATTGGGAAGTGTTTTTTGTTCTTCATTAATAGTTGGCTTGGGGTATATTGAATTCAACAGATTCTTTAAGTCGTATTTTCCCAGTACATATCGGCATCTCCAGTCAAATGAGCTGAAATTTGGTACCTAAGATTGTTTTCGTTGTAGAACGAAAGTATCACTATCAAACATTAGGATAAATTTCTGCAAAGGGTGGAAATTTGGGAAGTGGATTGAGTTGATGTTGAGATAAGTTCCTTCTTTGGTTTTAACTTTTTTCTTCAAACACGGTGCACTGTGTGTTTTTTAATAAAATAAATTATTTGCTACTTTTTAGCAGGTTAAAATGGGTGTGATTAGCAAAGTTGGACCCAGGACCAAGATAGTTTTTCGTTTCATGACTTTTTATGATGCTTGGCACCAAAAACTCAATTTCATATATCTCTCTCTTTATATAAATATATATATATATATATATATATATATATATATATATATATATATATATATAATATATATATATATATATATATATATATATATATATATATATATATATATATATATATATATATATATATATATATATATATATATATATTCATATTCAAAATTCACCACAGTGGATGCAATAACATACACTGTGCTTGTTCAGAAATTGAAAAGGTTGAATACATAAAATATCTTGGAATTATGGTGGACCAGTATCTTCGCTGGACTGAACATGTACAGTATACTGTGAAGAGATTGAATAAATTAATTTACAAATTGTACCAATTAAGAAATACTGCTAACAAAAGATTACTACTCATGTTTTACGATGCCTTGGCTGAGTCGATAATAAGATATTGCATCATAATTTGGGGTGGCATAGGTAAATCTACCATGAATAACATTCAAGTTACTCAAAACACCATAATTAAAATTATTTTTAAAAAAAATCGCAGATATCCCACCACATCACTCTATTTAGAATCAGGTTTATTCAATATTAGAAAGCTGTACGTGTATCATAGTATACTATGGATTCTTAATTCACCATTAACTTATAGTACCCATTTGTATTATACTAGAGCTACTGCCAACCAGGCCATTCAGATTCCTCTTTGTACTAAGAGTCAAACACAAAAATTCATTTCTTACTACGGACCAAAATTAGTGAATATATTACCTATACATCTAAAACCTCTAAAAAATAAATGCAGATTTAAAAAAGAGATTAAAAAATACATATACAATAACTATGAAAGATTCGAAAAACTTTTTGACTGACAGTCCTTTTTCCTAAATTATATACTTCTTCAATTATCAATCAATCAATTATTAATAATTAAATTGTTGTATAATATCTGGTATGTTTGTATGTATTTGTATATGGGAATTATATTTTATGTTAACCTAGAATAATGAACAAAATTGTTAACATTCCATAGGCAGTTCACAACACAAGCTGTGCTTAGGTGACTCCCTATGAATCAAATAATTTAATATAATTAACGGCTGTTTATACAGTATTATCCGAATAAAAGTTATTATTATATATATATATATATATATATATATATATATATATATATATATATATATATATATATATACATATGTTCATATGTATGTATGTAGAAGGCGCAATTTTGGGATCATAGGGTTGAAACTTTGTAGGTAGTTAGTTTTTTATATCTTGGATGGTATTTATTTCGATATAAATTGGTTGGGGGTTGACTCCCCGGATGAGGAACAACATATTGTTCACACGATAGAGTGTTTTTTGAATTTGGAATAATTGAATGAATAGATTTTTCTGAACTGGATACGTTTTGAAAACCTGCTTTTCTAATGCAGCTAGCTGCGATAGAGTTTTTAGTATTTTGTTTTTTGATAAAATACATTATTTTCTAGGTCTTAATTCGGTTTGCTAAAGCGTGATTTTTCAAAATATAATTCAATTCGTTAGAATAGCATCTCGACGCGATGCATTCAGCGCGTGATGGAGCTCTACTGCTTATGAGATTTTAGTCGTATTTTATCCTATAAAATACATACTGTTGCAGTTTATCGAAGGAAAACAGTCAGGTGTGGGAGTATTTTTACCATCCATTTGTTTTAGACCTCCTATGCCACAATTTATGAAAAATTTTCATGTCTGATACGTATATATATATATATATATCTATAATATATATATTATATATATATATATATATATATATATAATCTCTTGATAATTATTAGCAATAACAGGCTGGTTGAATCTTAAAAAACTCGATTTTATTAAAAAGTTGACGTTTCACTACGACATTCGTAGTTTTTCAAAACTTTTGAAAAAATTGAAAATACTTTGACATTTATTGATTTGAAAAAATTTGAATAGACAAAGACTACTTTGTCTCGCTAAAATTTTTTTCGAATGTGGTTGTTTATTACGTGCTATTCAGTCTAATATCAACATTCAAAATTGTTATCATTACATGGCAAGGGAAACCACAGTAACCTTCGCCTACGTAATGTTCGAAAATAAAAATAATAGGGTACTATTTATCTAACAACAAAGAAATTAGTCGCAGGAAAATATTAAAAAAGTAGAGCAGAATTATCGGTATAGAACGTTAATATGGAAGCAGCCGTTGACACGTGTTTCGGACTCTTTGGTCCTCATCAGAACGGCGTAGCAAAGCATTGGATTGAAAATTTGGAGATGAAAATAGTACAACAAATAAAAACCTCTGCTACGGAAGACAATCACACCTTTGTGGACTATTGTTTGAACTCTCCGGTTTGGGAGATTTGGTCAAACTCTGCCACGGAGGCGATTAATGCCATCCGCGAGATCTCAGAACGAGTAAATAAACAATAATAAAGAAATTAGTCTTTGTCTATTCAAATTTTTTCAAATCAATAAATGTCAAAGAAATTTCAATTTTTTCAAAAGTTTTGAAAAACTACGAATGTCGTAGTGAAACGTCAACTTTTTAATAAAATCGAGTTTCTTAAGATTCAACCAGCCTGTTATTGCTAATAATTATCAAGAGATTAAAAATAGATCACAGGCAACAACAATTCGAATAAATAATTAAATATTGCAAGCTGAAAATATGGCAATGATCCCAAACTTAAGCTGAGAGTTTCAAACATTGTTCTAGATTGTGAGTACCTTTTTAAAAGATTGGAAATTCTAAAATAAACAATTTCATTAAAAGAACAGCTACTTCCATAATAAAATATAAATATACCGAATAATGTTTGCTCTACTTATTTAATATTTTCCCGCGACTAATTTCTTTATTATTGTTTATTTACTCGTTCTGAGATCTCGCGGATGGCATTAATCGCCTCGCGTGGCAGAGTTTGACCAAATCTCCCAAACCGAAGAGTTTCAAACAATAGTCCACAAAGGTGTGATTGTCTTCCCTAGCAGAGGTTTTCTTTATTTGTTGTACTATTTTCATCTCCAAATTTTCAATCCAATGCTTTGCTACGGCCGTTCTGATGAGCACCAAAGAGTCCGAAACACGTGTCAACGGCTGCTTTCCATATGAACGTTCTATATCCGATAATTCTGCTCTACTTTTTTAATATTTTCCTGCAACTAATTTCTTTGTTGTTAGATAAATAGTACCCTATTATTTTTATTTTCGAACATTACGGTAGGTGAAGGTTTACTGTGGTTTCCCTTGCCATCTAATGATAACAATTATTGGAATGTTGATATTAGAACTGAATAGCACGTAATAAATAACCACATTCGAAAAAAATTTTAGCGAGACAAAGTAGTCTTTGTCTATTCAAATTTTTTCAAATCAATAAATGTCAAAGAAATTTCAATTTTTTCAAAAGTTTTGAAAAAACTACGAATGTCGTAGTGAAACGTCAACTTTTTAATAAAATCGAGTTTTTTAAGATTCAACCAGCCTGTTATTCCTAATAATTATCAAGGTGTGGTGGAAAGAGTGTACAAAGTAGAATCATCAAAATGGCAACAACAATTCGAACAACTTTCGCATATCATATATAGTATATATTACAATCAATATACTATATATATATAATATATTATATATATAGTATATATATATATATATATATATATATATATATATATATATATATATATATATATATTACTTTTCGATAATTATTAGCAATAACAGGCTTGGGAATCTCAAAAAACTCGATTTTATTAAAAAGTTGACGTTTCAAAGAAATTTCAATTTTTCAAAAGTTTTGATAAAGCCACGAATGTCGTGGCGAAACGTCAACTTTTTAATAAAATCGAGTTTTCTGAGATTCACTAAGCCTGTTATTGCTAATTTATCGAAAAGTTAAAAATAGTTCACAGGCAACAACAATTCAAATAAATAATTATATATATATATATATATATATATATATATATATATATATATATATATATATATATATATATATATATATATATATATATATATTTATATATATATATATATTTATATATATATATATATATATAAATATATATATATATATATATATATATATATATATATATATATATATATATATATATATATATATATATATATAAAGGTGTGTAGGTTAGACGAATGTCTAAGTTAAAGAAGAATCACTTTAAATTCGGGTCTGCATTCAACAAGGGGATGGAAATAATTTTGGATTGATTGGGCCGATACTTGGTGTAAATTAATAAACATATTAAAACAATGGTTAAAAATAACAATTTACACATTTATTATAAAAAATAACGCATGACGCACGTTTCGGTGGAACTTCACCTTCTTCAGATGCTAATGGCAAACTAACTATGATTCTCTGTTATATCGAAAACAAGAAATGACAAATTATGTAGAAGGGGTAAATACAAAGATGGTTACAAATAATTATTAGAAAAGGAAAAACCAATTCTGTATTCAAGTAGAAAACTTAAATCTCTCTTATCTAAGCACAACATTAACATTGCTTATCGTACCGGTAATCATTTAGGAAATCATATAAAAAATAATAAATCCAAAGTTCATAAAGATAATAAATCGGGAGTTTATAAAATTAATTGTGGCGATTGTGATAAGTTTTACATTGGTAGAACTTTCAGAAGTTTTCAAACTAGAATTTCAGAACACAAACGTAGCTTTGTTAATCAGAAGTCGGATTCACATTATGCAAACCATTTAATCCAAGAAAATCACACATTCAATTTCGATTTTAAAATATTAAATACTGAAAGTAAAGGAATTAAACTTAATTTTTCAGAATCATTACAGATAAATAAATACAAGCATTCCGGTCTCCTATTGAATAGCCAAATCGATCATACTTCAAGCCCCCTTCTTAATCTTTTCAAAATTACCGAACTACCTGACTAGCAGTTCAGAATTGGTTTTTCCTTTTCTAATAATTATTTGTAACCATCTTTGTATTTACCCCTTCTACATAATTTGTCATTTCTTGTTTTCGATATAACAGAGAATCATAGTTAGTTTGCCATTAGCATCTGAAGAAGGTGAAGTTCCACCGAAACGTGCGTCATGCGTTATTTTTTATAATAAATGTGTAAATTGTTATTTTTAACCATTGTTTTAATAGGATGGAAATAAGGTGAACTCGTTTTTCTATTAAAGCTTTCGAGACATTTATTGGCTCTTCCTCAGGAACTGAAAATGAGATTAGAATTTCCTTTTATTTGCCGCAATTTATAGAATAACATAAGATAAAACTCCAGTACAATACTATATAGTTGAATATTCCGATCAAAAATAATAGCCAATAAATGGCTCGAAAGCTTGAATAGAAAAAAGAGTTCACCTTATTTCCCTCCCCTTGTTGACTGCAAACCCGAATTTAAAATGATTCTTCTTTATATATATATATATATATATATATATATATATATATATATATATATATATATATATATATATCCAGGGCCGGCCTAAGGCGAAAATTGCAAGTGTGCTAGACTCAAATTTTATGCCCCTGCCGGGGGGTCTGGATTTTTTTTTTGATATTTAAGGTCCAAAAACACAGTTTTTGTGCACTTTTGCGCCTTGTAGAACTTTATATTTGTGTATGACAATTTGATTCATTTTTGATTGTCTTGATATGTTCAGTTATCTTTTTTGTACTATAACCACTAGGTATATATGTCAAAAGAAACTAATGAAGCTTAACTCTTCATTGTTCTTGTGAACATAAGAGAGTTGTTCTTTTACAGTTTACTGAGAATAATTATTTTCCCCGCAGTTAAGTTTGTGGATTTTCCATATTGAATTATACCAACTGATAATGTGCAATTTCCAGCTAACCGAAAACTTAGGGTTTTTGTCCAATACTAGTCCAACAAAAAATCTTCAACTTTCATCGGAATCTGAACCTGGGTCATCATCCAGAGATTCTAGATAATTTGTATTTTCTTTCATGATAACAACCAGAGATACTATTAAAATAATAATAATAAATAATGTTTATTTGCACAACCAAAATAACAGTTTATCATAACATCAAGAATATGAAATAAAACTTGACTCTATAGCTAAGGTAAAAACTAAAATATTCAATTATATAACCAGGAAAAACAGAGATTCTATAAAAAAAAAACCAGACTCTCAGAAGTCCACCTTACTTTTAGGAGAGCTGTTATATGTCAGAAAATTTAAAAAAATATAATAACTCATTACGTTCAAATCATTCAAGCAGCAGAGTGAGTATTCATGTTAATTTCTTCTTTTATTTTCAGTTTCACTAGTAAGTACTTAGTTTCTCCATTATACTCAAATTTCAACTTGATGTAGGTAGGTTATCTACTGTTTAACAGAGATAATATTGTCTTCAATCGAAACACAATGAAACCACTGCGGAAAATACGAAGTCCAAAAAAACATAAATTACGAAGCTAAACGTTCGAAAACTCAAAATGAAAATGAACCAAAAAAACCATTGCAAACAAATGTAAACAATCCGTTAATGGCCCATGCTCTAGTACCGATATTATGCCCGTTCCGGCGCTACGATCTTAATTTCAGACGCCAATTGGCTAGAAAAGCTAAGCTGGGGGAGGGGGGCAGCAAGAGTCACAAACACTTTCCGCGTCCCGCCAACGAGACGACTGTTCTACTGACCTTGGTCAAGGGCTTATTGTATTTCAGAACTTATTGGGGTAGCCGGGTAGATCTTCGGTTTTACATTGAATTTTAACTGTAATAGTTTTGAGACAAAATTCCTTCTATAGTCGGCGGCAAATCATTGGAAGCTTGGGATTTTTAGCTGTGTGAATTCATTTTTCAATCCACAAACTGACAACGACGCTGGGCGAGGGGTGTAGAGGGGAGTGTACAGCTGTTTAGTGTCCAAGCTTCCAATGATATGCCGGCGAGTATAGCTTAAATATTTCTGCCCAATATTTAAATCAGTTTCTAAAAATTTTCCAAATTTATTATTTTTTTTATACAAAAATTGGTCAATTTAATGCCCCTCCAAAAGTCTTGGGTGTGCGGCTGCATACTTCGCACACCCCTTAGGCCGGCCATGTATATATCCATCTCTAGCGGCTCCCATCGAGTCGAATGACCTGAAATATGGTTGCTGGGATTGTTTCCGTTGCAGAACGAAACTATCAAAATTTGGGTAAATTTCTGCAACCGCCGCCATTTTTAGGTAGATATTTCTAATTTTCATATAAATATACTTCATGATGCATATTTACCTCTCCAGCTGTTCGTATCACATCAAATTAGCTCAAATATTTTTATCTGGGATAGTTTTCATTGCAGAACGAAACTATCAAAATTTGGTCAATTTTTTCTGACCACCGCCATTTTTACGTAGATATTTCTTCGTAGGTTTTGAAAATTTGCCACAGCTTCTGCAAATTGAGTTGAGAGGTTTCAAACTTGGTACGTAGATTGAGTTATAATGTTGAGGAGGTGCCGTTGGGTAGTTTCAACCATTTTCTTCAATCGCGCTGCCCCGAGCGGAGGCTGTTCCGTTCAAATCGTATATCGAGCTGCTTCGCTATCAATACCTACACGATGCACTTCGCGAAAATTTTTTTACAATAGAGAATCGAGGGTTGAAATTTGGTACGTGGATTGAGTTAATGTTGAGGTACGTTGCTTCGTTGGTTTCAACTTTTTTCCTCAACCAATATGAACTTCGCAAAATTTTTTTTTAATAAAATTAATTATTTTCAACTTTTCAATTCGATTTGCTATTTTAGCGTAATTTTTCAAAATAGACTTCAATTCGTTAGAATCGCATTTAGACGCTAGGCATTTCGCGCGAAAAACACGACCTTAGTGATGGAGCTTTGCTGTTAACGAGTTTCTTTAAAATCTAAAACGAGAAGTTTCGGAGCTGCAGCGATTTTTGTGAATTTTTAGAGTGTATGGATATGAGATTGATTATTTTTGGTTCGTAAGATATAAATGCTTTAATATATAACCCTAATTTATTCCGCTCGAATCGCATCTCGACCTGCTTGCCATCAATACGCAATACATTTTGCGAAAAGTACGACCTTAAGTAGGACCACGCACGAGCCGCCAACCTCGGTGGTTGGCGCGGTAAATGGTTAATTTGTACAGGAATATATGGTAGACAACGCACGGGAATCCGCGTAACCGCGCGGTTGGGCGGTAGTCGATTTGTACAGACTTGAATGGCAGACCACGCACTAGACCGCAATATCGCGCGGTTTCCCTTCATTATTAATTTAACATTTGTAGTAAATTTGATATTTTTAGTCACTCCGGTAATTTCCTTTTCAATTTTGTTCAGTAATTCACCGAAAGACGACGTTGACATACTGGTATAATTGAAAAATTTGTCTTCGAAGCTTCTCAATTCTCTATAGAAAATTACGAATGCTCCTTTACTACTTCTTTGTTGAAGCATAGGGTGAACCCAATATTTTGCTTTGCAACGACGTTTGTTTCGTTTTTTAGGTAGAATTTAAATTTGCCAAATGGCTAGAGCTACTACCGCGGACACTTTCATGACGACTAGCGATCAACAAACCGCGACGGCCACCGCAAGAGCAATCCGCGCTACCGCTCGACCGCCAACCGCGGCGGTTGGCGGCTCGTGCGTTGTCACCCTAAGAAGCTCGGTTCCTCACGCCTTTTTCATCTAATATAGGTACAAAAAACAGTAAACTTGATGAATATTTAAATTATGTTTGACAAATGATTATGTGGTCGATAATAAAGAAAATACTAACATCGGAGAAAAGAGTTGTGTTTACAAGAAATTTTGCGACGAATATCCGGTTTTTGTATATTGGACAAACAGGAAGGAATATAAACATTCGTGTTGATGAACTCAAAAAGTCAATTTAACAAATACAACACTGGTTTTTCCGAACATTGTATAAAATTTAATCGTTTTGTGGATTTCAACAAAACTCAAATGTTGCATTCAGGTAATAAAGGATAGCTTTTTTTTTAATTGACTTTTTTGACCCTGACTTATTAGTCATTCAGTCATCATCCTGATATTATCTTTGTTCATTTGTTGATAGTAATTGTGAAATTGAGAAAATAAAAAATAAATTATATATATATATATATATATATATATATATATATATATATGATATATATATATATAATTATATATATATATATATATATATATATATATATATATATATATATATAATGAAGTAAACTGCTGTAAATAGAGACCGCTATAGACTCCCATAGCTTGCCACGGATGAATAGAAGAAACAAAACTGTCATAAGAAGATTAAGAATAGGACATACCCGCCTCTCCCATGGCTACCTAACAAGCAATCAAGCTCAACCTCTATGCAGCAAGTGTAATGTTCGGCTGACAGTCGAACATGTCCTACAGGACTGCCACCAATTTGATGCAGCTCGACAAGAATTTCATTTGAAAAACTGAATCACAGAAAACCTCTCATCAAATTCGAATCTTTATAATGTTTTATCTTTCCTAAAATCCACAAAACTGTTTCTTCTTATTTAGTTATGCTAAATACTGTACCTGTGCCAATAGCCTAGTAGCTGAGGCACGTTAATCTTTAAATAAAAATAAATAAACTAGCACATTTATTTGAAACTAATCAAACAAACCTCCTAGCGGAGCTGGTTATACGAGTTCACGAAACATCAAAATATCTCCATGTACCGTGAGACGGTCAATGTTAGAAACATTAAGTTGTTTATCACAATCAACGGAAATGATAGGCAGACTGTTTTGCCCTTATTTGGGGCTCATCAGTATCATCCATCCATCAAAAGTGATAACCAACCAACCAAAAAAAAAAAGGAAACACATGTGCTTCATTCCCCCCTGAAGTATGTGTCAGGGAGGCGGGCAGCTTGAGTTTGGGATTAACTCCTTCAGCCAGATCAGAGGATACACTTGTATGTACAAGTGCATTAAGGATAGGTGAGATGGGATATTTATGGAACATAAGAAGTGTAGGTAGGGTTCAGAGGATTAATACTGGCCCAGCATTCGCCTTGTAAGTTTGCAAGCAGTGACTTACACTACCATGAGGAAACCTCTGAAATAAACTCATGGCAGACCAGTCGGCTCCGGGGTTTGAACCCGAGACCTCCCAAATACTAGCCAGCTTACCTAACATACTCGACTAAGTAGCTTGGTTAACCAACCAAGCTTATATTTTCCTTCTAGTAACTCAATGGCATATGAATATGACACAGATCCACCAGTCGGAAACAAATGAACCAAATCTTACAGATAGATGAAACATTTCGGCAACGAGAACTCGTACGTCCTGACACCCGAAGGTTGTTACTATATTCGCTAAGCAAGAGTAAAGTTGCCACATCAATTCGATGTAATGCAACATTTACACACCGCCAGTAACAAGCGCTCCGATTTTATCCCCTATACAGGCAGCAAATAAATATAAAACAGTCTGTCTATCATTTCCGTTGATTGTGATAAACAACTTAATGTTTCTAACATTGACCGTCTCAAGGTACATGGAGATATTTCGATGTGTCGTGAACTCGTATAACCAGCTCCGCTAGAAGGTTTGTTTGATTAGTTTCAAATAAATGTCCTAGTTTACTTCATTTTATTGCCACGAACGTGTATCAATAACACGAAGAATTCTGTTTTATATTCATTTGCTGACTGTATAGGGGATAAAATCGGAGCGCTTGTACTCTTGCTTAGCGAATATATTATTCCATTTATTAATGGAATGTTCATATCTGTTTGCGTTATAATGTTGAAAAGATAAAATTTAAGTTGTATTGAGTTTTAAAAAAAATGAGACCATCAGAGGTGGCTTAGACTACCAATAAAACAATGGCCTATTTTAATAACATAAACAGACTGTTGCAGCGTGTAAGAAACTGTTCATTAAGTTTTTAAACATTCAAACTTTTTACAATTTAATTAAATTCAAAGTATGTAATAAACCTTAAAACTGCCTTATTTTGTGAAATTACCTTTGCCAAAATTCAAAGTGTATGATAAATACATAATGCATTTGTTTCATCTTCCCCATTCTCTGCCGTTACAGTTGTTCCCCGTTCTGAAGGATTATTAAATGATCCGTATTGTAGCAAATTTCGCTCAAGCCTTGTAAAAATTATTCGATTCGGTAAGCGCCTTTCGGAGTACGAATTTCGATAGATTTGAAGGGCTCTTTGGGCACTTCGAAATGCTTTTGCATAACAAAAAATAAATTTAATTTTTGCTATTGGAAACCCTTCCATGTTGGTTTAAACTTATTTCAACACATGTATTACGGATCAGAGATTTTTATAAGCAATTGTTTCTCTTTGCTCTATGATAAAAAGAAAAAAGTGCCTCTTTCAGCACTTCGAAATGCTTTTGCATAGCAAAAAAATAAATCTAATTTTTCCCATTGGAAAACGCTACCATTTTGGTTTAAACTTACTCTGACACGACACATGTATTACGGTTCATAGGCTTTTTTAAGAAATTGTTTCTATTTGCTCTATGATTAAACCTATGATAAAATGAAAAAAGTGCCAAAAAGATAAATACTAGTTTTTTACTATTTAAATACAAACGAGTATGTACATGTGATACATCGTTGAAATCAGAAAAAAAAGTTTTTTTTAAATTTGGAATGAAAAATGCATGTCCGTATTTAAAAAACAAAGTTGAATATGATATCTCGAAAATTAGACGAATCAAATTTCCTTAGAAAATACCAGCTTGAAGAACGTCTAAATTGCAAAAAATTTTCTCTTCGCTAATTTTTTGTGAAAATTATACTTTTTGAGATTTTCGATCAAAAAGTTTTGAGCAATTTTTCGAAAAACCACCGTACCTCGAGTGAGAATTTTTTTTTTTTAAATCTGAAACCGGATTGTAAATTTCTTCCAAAAACTGCACATTTCATCTAATTTGATCAACCTCGTAGTGATAAGTGATTATAGTTACCGAGATAGCAATAGTGGCACATGGCAATTAGGACAATATGTATATATATTTATGTATATATATATATATATATATATATATATATATATATATATATATATATATATATATGTATATATATATATATATGTATATATAGATATATATATATATATATATATATATATATATATATATATAATGTACATATATATATATATATATATATATATATATATATATATATATATATATATATATATATATATATACAGGGTTATTCACGTTATTCGACACGAAGAGTTATGGCTAAAGTATTTGATTGTATAGAAGTTTTTTCTTTAGGATAGATAGGGACCTATTAGAACTATATTTTAAAAATATTTTCATGTTGTACAGGGTGTTCCAAAAACACGAAATGTATCAAAGTTGGTATTTTTTAAATTGAATACCCTGTATATTATGTCATTTTTGGATTTTACAGTGAAAACAAATACCAGTTTCATTGAGGTTTAATTCTCCTGAACCTTATGGTTTTCGAAATATCTCGTATTTTGTGAAAATGTAGTATCAGTTTTAACCCTCAAACTCTCAACTCGTGTTTTCTTGTTTTCAACCAAATTAATGATGAAGCCTACTAACTGGATCAAACTTTATGTCGCACTTATGAAATATTGACTAACTCAGACTTGCTGTGTAAAAATGAAGGTAAAATAATTGCAATCTTTAAACGGCACTAACTTGTTCTACTTAAATGGGACACCCCGTATTTTATGTCACCAGTAGATGTAAAATTGAATATCTATCGAATACGTGAATACATTCCAATCGATATCTCTTCACGTTTTCAAATAAAATGAACATTTTCATCTTGCAAACTGATTTTAAGAAATTTATCATTTATCAAGAAATAAACATCAAGATCATAATATAATACAATTATTTTTCAATATCTTGAATGTTATGTACTAGTTCAAATTATGAAGGAAAAAAAATTATGGATATGAAACAAGCAATATTTTATATCAAGCGTTCAAAATGGCGACCACCAGTCTCTAAACACAAACGTATTCTTTTTATAAAACCTTCAGCAACATCTAATAATATACGCGGGATATTATTTAGAAAAGCTGCTCTGATACGCTGTTTTCATGGGCGACTTGGTAAATAAAAAATTTCTTAAAATTAGTTTGCAAAATGAAAATGCTCATTTTATGTGAAAACGTGAAGAGTTATCGATAGAAATGTGTTCAGGTATTCGATAGACAATTAAATTTCACATCTGTTAGTGAACTAATATACGGGACGATCCATTTAAGTTAAACAAGTAAGTGCCGTTTAGAGAATGCAATAATTTTACCTTAATTTTTACACACCAAGTATAAGTAAGTCAATATTTCCCAAGTGCGGTATAATACATACCTCCAACACCAGACAAAATGAAACAGCGTTTCAGAATAGTATATTCTGTAACAAGGTTAGAATGAAAATTCGATGCGAGTGGAAAAGTTCCGATCGCGAGCCGAAGGCGAGCGTGAGGAACCACGAGCATCACGAATTTTCATTCTAACCGAGTAGCAGACTATACTTTCTCCACGATCAAAAATTTTGAATATATATTTTTAAATGAAAACGAACAAAAGATAATTTATATTACACCAAAATGAAAATGAAATGTCTATATCATGTTTTACGTTTATCGTTTATTTTAATATTGAATATATTTTCCACATTGTTGAAGATTTCCATTTTTCCGATAATTCACCAAAAAACGCAATCAAAATATTTTCGGAAAAGGAATCCGTTTTCTTTGTTTGTTTCCAATCCATGAACAGTTTGTAATATTTTTCATATTCATTCTTTGATTGTTTTGGTAGTAAACTCTCCAGAATATTATTAGCACTTTCTGTAATTTCAGGTTATTTTCACACTCTGATTCTGAATCACTGAATAAATTCATGCTACTTATTATATTTTCGAATGAAAACGTGACAGCAATAATTTTGACACTTACTCAAATTTGCCACTACGATGACAATCAACTGCGTCAAGGCTAATGTTATTATTGCTAGCCAGTGTGAGAATATTATTCTATTACAAGGGAGAGAAAGCAAATACATTCAAATTGCATGGGGGCAGAGGTGTTGCAGAATATTTCTTCAATCTCAAGAGAGAGAATTCCAGCATTCTGTAATCAAATTTGATATCAGAATTGGCGAATTCTGTGATGATCGTGGAGAAAAGCTTTTCTGAATGTAAGCCCGCGTATGTTCTCAAATGTTGCTAAAGGTTTTATAAAAAGGATACTGTTGTTTTTAGAGTCTGATACTTTGCCTGTATTTAAGAGTGAATTTGTAGATCACCATACGATAATTAATAACATATAGATTCTAATGGTTACCATTTTGAACACTTGATATAAAATATTGCTTGTTTCATATCCATGATTTTTTTTCCTTCATAATTTGAACTGGTACATAACATTCAAGATATTGAAAAATAAACGTATATATTATGATGTTGATGTTTATTTCAATCAATTCTGATTCCTCAAAATGTCATAGGTGACTTGATAAATGATAAATTTCTTAAAATCAGTTTGCAAGATGAAAATGTTCATTTTATTTGAAAACGTGAAGAGATATCGATTGGAATGTATTCAGGTATTCGATAGACAATTCAATTTTACATCTGTTGGTGACATAAAATACGGGGTGTCCCATTTAAGTTAAATAAGTTAGTGCCGTTTAAAGATTGCAATTATTTTACCTTTATTTTTACACACCAAGTCTAAGTTAGTCAATATTTTACAAGTGCGACATGAAGTTTGATCCAGTTAGTAGGCCTTATCATTAATTCGGTTAAAAACAAGAAAACACCAGTTGAGAGTCTAAGCGTTGAAACCTCGGGTTGAAACTGATACTACATTTTCACAAAATACGAGATATTTCGAAAACATAAGGTTTAGGTGAATTAAACCTCAACGAAACAGGCATTTGTTTTCACTGTAAAATCCAAAAATGAAATAATATACAGGGTATTCCATTTAAAAATACAAACTTTGATACTTTTCGTGTTTTTGGAACACCCTGTACAACATGAGAATATTTTTAAAATGTAGTTCTAATAGGTCCCTATTCATCCTAAAGAAAAAACTTTTATAAAATCAAATACTTTAGCCATATCTCTTCGTGTTGAATAACCCTGTATATACACAGACACAAATATATCATTCAAATTTTTTCTTAGATTTCATCAGAAATTGAAATAGAGCCTCGTACACTCTAATATCGCCAATACGCATAATTCCAAGAAAATTAATAAGACCTTCTTTTATTATTGGATATAAATAATACAACAAGGTTTCTCTTTCATTTGTATGAATTGGGCAATTCAGAAAAAAATGTTCTAATGTTTCTTCAACTGCTTCACATTCACATAATGGTGACATTTTAAAACCTATTTTATGCATATGTTTAGCGTATAAACCGCGTGTGAAGACCGAGGTCTTCCTAATAATAAAATAAACTGACGTGACTTGTTGATATCCTGAAATCATGGTTTGTTCAGTGGTTTGTCTTTTACAATGAATTTATACGACAACCCTTTCCTATCATATCGAAATTACTCACACCTCACACCATTCCTCGGAGCATTGATATCTTGACTTTGAGTACTCGTATTTGGGGCTTTTAGGTAATGTAGGTATTCAGATATGTTACTGATTTTGCTCTTATAGCTAAAATATCTACAGCTGTGTACCCAGGAAAATCTTTATGTGATCGAAACCATAGTAAATGATTTTGTTTGCCTCGGAAAACTTCAAAGAGGCTTTTTTTTTTTTTTTTTAACTCGAGGGACCTACAGTTTAACGCCGGTTCCGAACGGTCAATGGGCTTGTATTCTGTGTACATTACCCAACATTTTTTTAAATTTTAATAACCACTGAAAACCGGACATATACAACACCCAAGAGCGAGGTGGGACTCGAACCCACAATCCTCGGTTTACAAACGGTATAAGGCAGTTCACCTTACCGCTGGTCTACCGAGGCCTCTGTCAAAGAGGCTTTGCTCGTAATAATTAAATTAGAACTGATAGCGACATAGAAAGAATGCAAGATGGAAATAAAAGTCCAAATTATAAATATTTCTGACCTTTCCAGTAGGTATCTATATATTGCTTTTTCTCCCTGACCAAGGTTTTACCCAGATGTTAGAAATTCCGTAATCATATAAGAGATTAATAAGGTTCTTTGATAATCGGATGACCGCGGGAAAACCCAATTTCATACAATTTATTGTATGGATTTTCAAAATTGGTTGTCAAAA
Organism: Cynegetis impunctata; assembly: GCA_030704885.1. Lineage (NCBI taxonomy): Eukaryota > Metazoa > Arthropoda > Insecta > Coleoptera > Coccinellidae > Cynegetis > Cynegetis impunctata. Next base: position 63,135 of record JARQZK010001525.1, on the reverse strand, counting down.
ATCTCTATGTTACAATTATCGATTATGTCAAAATTATTTTTGAGAAAAATTCCGAGGAAAATTTTTATAATTCGATAATTGCAACGCAAAATGTTCGTTTCTCTTTGGTTTAAATCAGCTCAATTGAAATCACAAATCAGGATTCAAATCTTGGTTTACATCAACTGATTAAAGTTAAAAAATCATCAATTCAAATCAGGTAATGAATTTTAACTAGTACATACAATCGAAAATCATAACACAAAAAAGGGCGTCGCCCCCCCGTGCCCCCATAGTTACGCCTCTATATATTCATATATATATATATATATATATATATATATATATATATATATATATATATATATCGGATGAAAAAAATACTCCCGCACCTGACTGCTTTCCTTCGTTACACTGCAATAGTATGTATTTTATAGGATAAAATACGACTAAAATCTCATAAGCAGTAGAGCTCCATCACGCGCTAAATGCATCGCGTCGAGATGCGATTCTAACGAATTGCATTATATTTTGAAAAATCACGCTTTAGCAAACCGAATTAAGACCTACAAAATAATGTATGTTATCAAAAAACAAAATACTAAAAACTCTATCGCAGCGAGCTGCATTAGAAAAGCAGGTTTTCAAAACGTATCCAGTTCAGAAAAATCTATTCATTTAATTACTCCAAATCCAAAAAACAAAAATTGCGCCCTCCGTCGTGTGAACAATATGTTCCTCCTCCTCCGGGGAGTCAACCCCCCAACCAATTTATATCGAAATAAATACCATCCAAGATATCATACGAAACTACCTATACATATGAACATATGCTTATATATATATATATATATATATATATATATATATATATATATATATATATATATATATATATAATCTCTTGATAATTATTAGAAATAACAGGCTTGTTGAATCTCAAAAAACTCGATTTTATTAAAAAGTTGACGTTTCGCCACGACATTCGTGGCTTTATCAAAACTTTTGAAAAAATTGAAATTTCTTTGACGTTTATTGATTTGAAAAAATTTGAATAGTTGAAAAAGACTATGTTTCACTAAAATTTTTCGGCTGTGGCCGTTCTTTCTTATTTATTACGTGCTATTCAGTCCAATATTAACATTCAAATCTGTTATTATTAGATGGCAAGGGAAACCACAGGAACCTTTACCCACGTAATGAATGTTAATATTGGATTGAATAGCACGTAATAAATAACAAAGAACGGCCACAGCCGAAAAATTTTAGTGAAACATAGTAGTCTTTTTTAACTATTCAAATTTTTTTCAAATCAATAAATGTCTAAGAAATTTCAATTTTTTCTAAAGTTTTGATAAAGCCACGAATGTCGTGGCGAAACGTCAACTTTTTAATAAAATCGAGTTTTTTGAGATTCAACAAGCCTGTTATTACTAATAATTATCAAGAGATTAGAAATAGTTCACAGGCAACAACAATTCGAATAAATAATTATATATTTATATATATATATATATATATATATATATATATATATATATATATATATATTTATATATATATAGATATATATATATATATATATATATATATATATATATATATATATATATATTTATACAGGGTTGCTGATATGTATGGAAACGGTCGATTATTTACTAAAGTAAGATAGCTAGCGAAAAATGTTAAGATACAAAAGTTTCAGGGTTTTTCAAAATCTATCATACTAAATTAAGTATACAGGGTCAGTCAAAAAGTACTGAAGAAATAAAATTGCTTTTTCTTCAATAGAACAGCCTATATATTATACCATATTTTAATTTTGCTCAAAATTCTGAACATAATTTACATAGCACATCATATTCTAAATTCAACCGTTTTCGAGATATCGAATTTTGAAAATAACTTTTTAATACTCTCAAATTTATTAAAGAAAAAGCACGAAATGATGGATATTCATTATGAAAGGCACACAAGGTGGAGTATGTCGATATGATTACAATTTAATTATAATATTTCTACAGAAAATAAAAGAGCATAAATGTTCAGGGTTGATAAAAATGCACGAAACAAGTTGTAATAAACAACAAATTCTATTCAAAAAGGTGCTCAAAGTGTTTACCATTTATCTCCTGACAGTAAATGTAGTCTACAAAAATAGGCCGCTAAATATCTAGAAGTTGCAAAAAAGAATGAGGCATGAAATTTCTACTATTCCTCCTCACATGATTTTAGATTCACTACAAAATGTTGTTCAAAGAGTTCATTACTGTCAGGAGGTAAATGGTAAACACTTTGAACACTATTAAATAGAATTTGTTTTTTATTACAACTAGTTTCGTGCATTTTTGTCAACCCTGAACAATAATGCTTTTTTATTTTCTGTTAAAATATAATTAAACTGTAATCATATCCACATACTACACCTTGTGTGACTTTCATAATAAATATACATCATTTCATGCTTTTTTTTAAATAAATTTGACAGTAGTAAAAAGTTATTTTCAAAATTCAATATCTCGAAAACGGTTGAATTTAGAAAATGATGTGCTATGTAAATTTTGTTCAGAATTTCGAGCAGAATTAAAATATGGTATAATCAGTGGTGGATTTACCAGCAGGCTGAGTAGGCTGGAGCCTAGGGCGGCAGATTTTAGGGGCGGCAAACAAAAAATCGAGTTTGCTTCAGATCTCGACGTTTTGAGGTACTAGGAATAGACGAGCGGCGTACCCCCAAAATTATGACACCTACCCATAACTTTTTGGTAACCGACAAATTTTGGTACCAAAATGTTCGTTGTAAAAATATGCACAACTTTTCTTGATAAAATTTTTCGATTGGAGTGGGGGAACATTGTGTTTTTTGCGAAAAACTAGTTTTTTTTTCGAAAGTAATACGAGCGCGGATTACGATTCAACTCGCTGTCAATTTTTTCCACTTTTATATATTGAAATGAAACTTTTACGATTTGATCGTGATATTAAGCACTTTGAAAAAATGTTTAGATTGTTAACCAAAGTTGACCTGTTTAGATGTTACGTAACTATATATAATTATTTAACGAATAATCGGGTTTTTATCTTCGTCGAATAAAAGAGTCGAAGAAATTTTCAAAATGATGCTTACAATTAATAAGGTTTTAATTAATATAGTTTTAAGAAGTTTTTGGCAAAATTGCAAGAACTTGTGTTACAAAGAACGAAATCTATAGCACTTCGAATATACTGCGCGCGATTATCGTTTGAACGTACACTCGCTATTAATTATCCTCTCACTATCTATCGCTATTAATAAACCTAATTTTTATGTAACTATCTTCTTTAAAAAGTGGATGAATGTTTTAAACAAATTTTACAGACCTTTAGTATCATAAATTATTATTATTTTTCATATTTTTTGTATAATAAAGTTATAGAAAAGTAATATATACAAAGGTAAAGAAAAATAATATCATTTATTTTTTAACAAAATTCATTATTTAGCTCTAGATCATCACATGCATTTTCATCGCATTGGTTTTTACTCATATTGCAACATGATTCAGAACAAGAGCATATATCACAACAGTCTAATTCAGGTGCAAAACATGGGCACACAATGTTTGTACAGGGTTTATTTCTGCTCTTGTATGAACAAAAATATTTTAGCAGATATTCCATCACGGTATTTCCTTCGAAATAATTTGGAAGTAACACTTCATCATTCAATATGGTTTTATACAGGGACTGTAACTTCTTTATTAAATCAACGAAGATACATACCAATACATATTTTGGCTAACAAACTTGGTTCAAGCATCACTGATTCACTTCTGCCTCTTCACGCTATAAGTGGATGTGATACTACTTCCAGTTTCTTCTCCATTGAAAAGAAAAAAGCGTACGCTGCTTTGCAAAAAACGAGAATGATTTACGAACTTTTTCAAATTTGACAAATTTACAGATACAGCAAGCTATAAAGATTGTTAGTAATTTCCTAGCTTCAGCATATGACCCCTCAAAAAAATCAAAAGCTGATTGTGAACATTCTCTTAGATCTTGTTTAGCCATTGAAAAAAATACTCCTATAGATAAACTGCCCCCGTTGGAATCAGCATTAAAACAACATATTTTAAGATCTATGTGGCAAATTAGTGAGTGGAATCAAGCTACTTTATCAGAAATGATATCTTTTGAAGTAACGAACTATGGTTGGATTCAACAAGATGAAGTATTACTTCCAAATTATTTCGAAGGTAATACCGCGATGGAATATCTGCTAAAATATTTTTGTTCGTGCAAGAGCAGAAATAAACCCTGTACAAACATTGTGTTTTGCACCTGAATCAGACTGTTGTGATATATGCTCTTGTTCTGAATCATGTTGCAATATGAGTAAAAACCAATGTGATGAAAATGCATGTGATGATCCAGAGCTAAATAATGAACTTTGTTAAAAAATAAATGATATTATTTTTCTTTACCTTTTTGTATATATTACTTTTCTATAACTTTATTATACAAAAAATATAAAAAAATGTAAAAAATAATAAAAATTTATGATAATAAAGGTCTGTAAAATTTGTTTAAAACATTAATCCACTTTTTAAAGAGGATAGTTACATAAAAATTTGATTTATTAATAGCGATAGATAGTGAGAGGACAATTAATGGCGAGTGTACGTTCAAACGATAATCGCGCGCAGTATATTCGAAGTGCTATAGATTTCGTTCTTTGTAACACAAGTTCTTGCAATTTTGCCAAAAACTTCCTAAAACTATATTAATTAAAACCTTATTAATTGTAAGCATCATTTTGAAAATTTCTTCGACTCTTTTATTCGACGAAGATAAAAACCCGATTATTCGTTAAATAATTATATATAGTTACGTAACATCTAAACAGGTCAACTTTGGTTAACAATCTAAACATTTTTTCAAAGTGCTTAATATCACGATCAAATCGTAAAAGTTTCATTTCAATATATAAAAGTGGAAAAAATTGACAGCGAGTTGAATCGTAATCCGCGCTCGTATTACTTTCGAAAAAAAACCAATATTCCCCCACTCCAATCGAAAAATTTTATTGAGAAAAGTTGTGCATATTTTTGCAGCGAACATTTTGGTACCAAAATTTGTCGGTTACCAAAAAGTTATGGGTTCTTCATTAACGAGAGCTCTTTTTTGGGGTACGCCGCTCGCCTAAAGCCATTATGACAATTTTTACGATAATATATGTATGGCTGTATGTATCTTTGAGAATACCTTCCTTATCGAACTGCGTCGATTGACCCAAAGAGCATAAAAATCGGATGATCCATTCGGGAGATACCGTTGTAGAAACATTTTCAACAAATCTGAAAAACGGGACCCTGCATAACTAAACTAATTGAAATTCATCGTCATCATCAACCAGATTGTTAACAGATAATTGAATAGTAGTATATTGTTTTCAAACTATAAGTAAACCCAATAAAAATTATTTTATTATGTATACCTCACCTCACCTATTTAGTAGTACTAGTATATGATTGAGCTTTTTTTATCTCAGAAATATGTCCAAATAATATTTTTTGTACAATCTTATCTAAATCGTTGGGTTGTAAAAATAATCAACTGACGCATGGATCCCCTAGTTTAAAATCATACTAATTACAGGAAAAATGTGGTGTAAACAGGACGATAGTGGAATATCTACAGTATTATGTTACATTTTCACTGACAAAAAATTTAAATTAATATGATTGTGAAATAGGGTATCGAATTGTAGAGGTAGATAGGGGCGGCAAAATTTGAATAGCCTACTAGCGGAAAATTTCTAAATCCGCCACTGGGTATAATATATAGAGTATTCTATTGAAGAAAAAGCAATTTTATTTCCTCAGTACTTTTTGACCCTGTATACTTAATTTTTATTTAGTGTGATAGATTTTGAAAACCCCCAAAAATTTTGTATTTTAACATTTTTCGCTAGCTATCTTACTTTAGTTAATAATCGACCGATTCCAAACATATCAGCGACCCTGTATATATAAAGAGAGAGTTATATGAAATTGAGTTTTTGGTGCCAAGCATCATAAAAAGTCAAGAAACAAAAAACTATTTTGGTCCTGGGTCCAACTTTGCTAATCGCACCCATTTTAATGTAATAATTAATAGCAGGTTTTCAAAGAAAACCTGCTAAAAAGTAGCAAATAATTTATTTTATTAAAAAACACACAGTGCACCGTGGTTGAAGAAAAAAGTTAAAACCGAAGAAGGAACTTATCTCAACATCAACTCAATCCACGTCCCAAATTTCCACCCTTTGCAGAAATTTATCCTAATGTTTGATAGTGATACTTTCGTTCTACAACGAAAACAATCTTAGGTACCGAATTTCAGCTTATTTGACTGGAGATGCCGATATGTACTGGGAAAATACGACTAATATAAAGAATCTGTTGAATTCAATATACCCCAAGCCAACTATTAATGAAGAACAAAAACACTTCCCAATAAATTATGTGCCGAATTTGGGTGACAAAATTTGTAACCGATTATCGAAAAATAACGCAAAAATCATGATAAAAGAAACATAATTCATAATTGATCAATAATAAAGAAAATACTAATTAATATTGGATTTTATATTCTTCGGATAACGCCCTCATCGATACATTGATAAACACAGCAATTACTAAATTTTTTTCCGAAAATTTTCGAATACTCATTATACTTATAATCTATTTATAATATATAAAAATCTATGTATAAGATATAAAAAATATATTTCTAACGAAATGTTAATTTGTTGGAACATCAGAAAAAGCGCAAAATAATTTTAAGTAGTAAAATATAGCTTTATTATTTTTCGGTATGCAAATGCATCAGATACTCATCAAGTGAACCATAATATTATGTATTCACTTTCTTGAATTGAGAGTTTTTCTTTCGCTATAATTCCAGTGAGAATGAAGATTATTTAATAATTTAGTTCCATGCAAAAAATTAAAAAATGTAGAGTTAGAAAAATGTTTGAAAGTGAGTTAGCTAAAACTATAAAAAAACACTAGCTATCAAGAACTTCAAAAAATTATTTCAGTCTCTAAATAATCATTTATATATTGATTTTTTTAAATAATTCTTAATTTTATGGAAATTATAGGCAGATTGAAGAATAGAATATTTATATTCAACCACACCATATTATATGTATAGAATATTTTCTTGATGTAAATATCATCGTTGTATTTGAATTCATTCAAAAAATGAGATAATTATTTTCACTCTGAAAAATGAACATTTTCTCAGAGAGTGTTGGTTATTTTTCTCACCATTCAACTTCAAATTTTTATACAATATTAATATATTTCCAGTACACGTTAGGAAGTTTCACAAAATACACAAAATTTTAGTGGAGCAAAAATATAATATTATGAAATTATTCTCTATTTTTATATTCAGAAAGCATGGAACCAAACGAACAGATGAATCGCTATTTCACAAGAACAGTTTGATATTCTTTGCTTACTATTTCAATACAAAAAAGAACTTTTTATGAAAATGCAGATTTGTAGAAAATATATTATCCACTTTTTGTTAATGCCAGGTAAATCGAAGATTTAGCCCCCACTTCTTTCCCTTCATTCTGCAAAGAACAGGTATATATTTAAGTTCTGTGGCTTTCAAAAGTTTAACTTCCAGTTTCCAGTTTCCAGTTTAGTTGAAGAAGTCAAATGTTCTATTAGGGTTCGCTATTGAAGCGTATTTCTTCAGTAAACGATTTTTTTTTATATATAATACCAATAGAGATGAAATTTTGCCGGCAAAATTTCTCGATTGTAATATGAAAGTTTGTTGCTTAGGCAATTTCGCGAATGACATTTGTATCAAAATCACTCGCCTGACGGCTCGTGATTTTGAAAAAAATGTCATGAGCGAAATTGCCTAAGCAACAAACTTGAATGTTACAAGAGAGAAATTTTACCTGCTTAAATTTCATCTCTAGTGGTATTCGACATGACTATTTCACGAGAAAATATGTCTAACAGTAATATGGTCACATTTATTTCATTGATAAAGTCAAGAAAATAACGATTCATGTGAGAAATGTCAAACTATTATCGATGAAAATAATAGCTTGCTAAGTTTTGCTGGCTTGCATGTTTTATCACTGTGAAACGAGAGTTGCTATGGAACTTCCTCACTAAAAATGGAATGAGTGAAATAGTCACTCTGAAAAATGAACATTTTCTCAGTGTATGGGTTATTTTTCTCCCCATTCAACTTCAAATTTTTACACAATATTAATATATTTCCAGTACACCTTAGGAAGTTTCACAAAATACACACTCAATTTTAGTGGAGCAAAAATATAATATTATGAAATTATTACCATATTATTATATTCAGAAAGCATGGAACCAAACGAACTGTTTATTGAATCTCGATTCCACAAGAACAGTTTGAGTTAATAATCGACCGATTCCAAACATATCAGCGACCCTGTATATATAAAGAGAGAGTTATATGAAATTGAGTTTTTGGTGCCAAGCATCATAAAAAGTCAAGAAACAGAAAACTATTTTGGTCCTGGGCCCAACTTTGCTAATCGCACCCATTTTAATGTAATAATTAATAGCAGGTTTTCAAAGAAAACCTGCTAAAAAGTAGCAAATAATTTATTTTATTAAAAAACACACAGTGCACCGTGGTTGAAGAAAAAAGTTAAAACCGAAGAAGGAACTTATCTCAACATCAACTCAATCCACGTCCCAAATTTCCACCCTTTGCAGAAATTTATCCTAATGTTTGATAGTGATACTTTCGTTCTACAACGAAAACAATCTTAGGTACCGAATTTCAGCTTATTTGACTGGAGATGCCGATATGTACTGGGAAAATACGACTAATATAAAGAATCTGTTGAATTCAATATACCCCAAGCCAACTATTAATGAAGAACAAAAACACTTCCCAATAAATTATGTGCCGAATTTGGGTGACAAAATTTGTAACCGATTATCGAAAAATAACGCAAAAATCATGATAAAAGAAACATAATTCATAATTGATCAATAATAAAGAAAATACTAATTAATATTGGATTTTATATTCAACGGATAACGCCCTCATCGATACATTGATAAACACAGCAATTACTAAATTTTTTTCCGAAAATTTTCGAATACTCATTATACTTATAATCTATTTATAATATATAAAAATCTATGTATAAGATATAAAAAATATATTTCTAACGAAATGTTAATTTGTTGGAACATCAGAAAAAGCGCAAAATAATTTTAAGTAGTAAAATATAGCTTTATTATTTTTCGGTATATTTCATGGCATACTATTAAGGATTAATACCGACTATACTTCCGAAGAAACCTGAAATAAATAGGTACACAACTATCAATGATTTATGGAACGACTATTAGGTATACCTAATCCCTTCATAGACCTCTTTCATTCTTACTACAATCTCAGTATGTGGCTAAGTGTAATATACTATTTAAATGGCAATCTTAGAGCAGGTACATGAATCGGAATATATTTTCAATATAGAATAGAATCTATGGAAGTACAGGAAGTTTATAAAAATTATTTTCTGAGAAACCTAAGAAAAGAACAGGTAGGAAAATTTCTAAATACTATCGATGGCTCAAATTGTTTAATGCTTTCAATACCATGAAGATTAAAACACAAAACGATTTGAGTAGGTTTAATTCTTCACGGATATTATTGACTGAGATGAATATTTGCAATAGTACTCTACATAAAAATATTTCTTATTATCAAATCTAACAATTCACAGTTATTTATTGAAAGTGAAATTAATCTAATTAAGTTTTCTCCTACTGTTGTTACTGCTGAAAAATCAAGGTAACATTTGATTCTTTAAAGATGAAAAATTAAATAACATTTTTTACAATCCTAAATAAACTTGTTGTATCCAAACCATCAATCCTATTTTCATTCGATTTTCATTTCAAACCTTATCCTGCTTCAATTACATAGATACAAATATATATATATATATATATATATATATATATATATATATATATATATATATATATATATATATATATATATATATATATATATATATAATATATATATATATATATATATATATATATATATATTATATATATATATATATATATATATATATACATATATGTAGTATGTAGGTATGTATATTTGTACTTGTACATATAGTAGTCAAAAAAGTAAATACCTTAATGAATATGATTAGAAATATAAGAAGATTATTCAACGTAGGAAATAATTTAATAAAAATTAATCATAGAAATGCTAAAAGGTATGTAAAATCTAATATTCACAACAATTTATTTCTATTATACTGGAAATAATTTTCGTAGTAACAAATTCATGATATTTGTTTATGTCTTCTTCATATTCTTCCATAGTATATTTTAATAACTTTTTATTAATAAAAATTCTATACTAAAGCTTTTCTTCGAACATTATACTCATCAGCAAATGCATCAGATACTCATCAAGTGAACCATAATATTATGTATTCACTTTCTTGAATTGAGAGTTTTTCTTTCGCTATAATTCCAGTGAGAATGAAGATTATTTAATAATTTAGTTCCATGCAAAAAATTAAAAAATGTAGAGTTAGAAAAATGTTTGAAAGTGAGTTAGCTAAAACTATAAAAAAACACTAGCTATCAAGAACTTCAAAAAATTATTTCAGTCTCTAAATAATCATTTATATATTGATTTTATTTAATAATTCTTAATTTTATGGAAATTATAGGCAGATTGAAGAATAGAATATTTATATTCAACCACACCATATTATATGTATAGAATATTTTCTTGATGTAAATATCATCGTTGTATTTGAATTCATTCAAAAAATGAGATAATTATTTTCACTCTGAAAAATGAACATTTTCTCAGAGAGTGTTGGTTATTTTTCTCCCCATTCAACTTCAAATTTTTATACAATATTAATATATTTCCAGTACACGTTAGGAAGTTTCACAAAAATACACAAAATTCTAGTGGAGCAAAAATATAATATTATGAAATTATTCTCTATTTTTATATTCAGAAAGCATGGAACCAAACGAACAGATGAATCGCTATTTCACAAGAACAGTTTGATATTCTTTGCTTACTATTTCAATACAAAAAAGAACTTTTTATGAAAATGCAGATTTGTAGAAAATATATCATCCATTTTTTGTTAATGCCAGGTAAATCGAAGGTTTAGCCCCCACTTCTTTCCCTTCATTCTGCAAAGAACAGGTATATATTTAAGTTCTGTGGCTTTCAAAAGAACCAAGCTAGTTAGTCGAGTATGTTAGGTACGCTGGCTAGTATTTGGGAGGTCTCGGGTTCAAACCCCGGGCCGACTGGTCTGCCATGAGTTTTTCTCAGAGGTTTCCTCATGGTAATGTAAGTCACTGCTTGCAAACTTATAAGGCGAATGCTGGGCCAGTATTAATCCTCTGAACCCTACCCACACTTCCTATGTTCCATAAATATCCCGTCTCACCTATCCTTAATGCACTTGTACATACAAGTGTATCCTCTGATCTGGCTGAAGGAGTTAATCCCAAACTCAAGCTGCCCGCCTCCCTGACACATACTTCAGGGAGGAATGAAACACGTGTGTTTCCTTTCAAAAGTTTAACTTCGTTTCCAGTAGTTTAAGTGTGTCGATAAGAAGTCTGCATCTCCTCATACATCATCTGAAGGTAATATATTTTTATATTTTATGATTTTTTAAATTAGTTGAAGAAGTCAAATGTTCTATTAGGGTTTGCTATTGAAGCGTATTTCTTCAGTAAACGATTTTTTTTTCATATATAATACCACTAGAGATGTTATTTTGCCGGCAAAATTTCTCGATTGTAATATGAAAGTTTGTTGCTTAGGCAATTTCGCGAATGACATTTGTATCAAAATCACGACCGTCAGGCGAGTGATTTTGGAAAAAATGTCATGAGCGAAATTGCCTAAGCAACAAACTTGAATGTTACAAGAGAGAAATTTTACCTGCTTAAATTTCATCTCGAGTGGTATTCGACATGACTATTTCACGAGAAAATATGTCCAACAGTAATATGGTCACATTTATTTCATTGATAAAGTCAAGAAAATAACGATTCATGTGAGAAATGTCAAACTATTATCGATGAAAATAATAGCTTGCTAAGTTTTGCCGGCTTGCATGTTTTATCGCTGTGAAACGAGAGTTGCTATGGAAACTTCCTCACTAAAAATGGAATGAGTGAAATAGTCACTCTGAAAAATGAACATTTTCTCAGTGTATGGGTTATTTTTCTCCCCATTCAACTTCAAATTTTTATACAATATTAATATATTTCCAGTACAACTTAGGAAGTTTCACAAAATACACACTCAATTTTAGTGGAGCAAAAATATAATATTATGAAATTATTACCATATTATTATATTCAGAAAGCATGGAACCAAACGAACTGTTTATTGAATCTCGATTCCACAAGAACAGTTTGATATTCTTTGCTTATTATTTTAATACAAAAAAGAACTTTTTATGAAAATGCAGATTTGTAGAAAATATATTATCCATTTTCTGTTAATGCCAGGTAAATCGAAGATTTAGTCCCCACTTCTGCCCCTCCAACCTGCAAAGAACAGGTATATATTTAAGTTCTGTGACTTTCAAAAGTTCCAGTTTCCAGTAGTTTAAGTGTGTCGATAAGAAGTTTGCATCTCCTCATACATCATCTGAAGGTAATATATTTTTATAATTTATGATTTTTTAAATTAGTTAAAGTATTTCTTCAGTAAGCGATTTTTTTTTCAGTAGGTAAAATAAATTATTTTCTAATTTTTATTTCGCTTTGCTATGAAAGCGTGGTTTTTGAAAACATAATTCATTCCGTTCCAATCGCATCTCGGCGCGATGCATTTCGCTGGAAAATACGATCTTAGCGAAGAAGCTCACGCTTTTTTTTTTGTGGAGGAAATATCGGAATTATATATGACTCTATATTTTCATAGTTTTAATGAATTATTTGAGTTAATACACTGAACAGGTTCTAGGACAATAATTGGCATTCGTATATAGTGGAAAATTTCAGTTTTAACTTACTTACTGCAATTTGTAAGTTTTGTTTCGAGTTGTTTCAACTAGTACAACACTGATAATTACCTAATATGAAAATTACTTCAGATTCTTGACTCAAAAATATAGTGATGTATAGTAATATGGTTTATTTTGAATTGCTCACAACTGTTCTACTCTAACGATAAATAGATCATAGTATTGATCTCACATTCACTGTTCTGCTTATCATTCAAGCGCCTGAATCTCACTAAAAAACTTGGTCAATATTTTAAAATCTATTGGCAAATAACAATTTTGATATTTTCAATCACTCATTCATTTCAATCAATCAGAATATGGATAGTTCAAAAGTGAAGCAAATAAAAACGCGTGAGCAGCACAGCTCTCCGTCACTAAGGTCGTATTTTTCGTGCGAAGTGCATATTGCGTCGAAATAAGATTTGATCCTAATAAATTATGCTTTGAAAAACCTCGCTTCAATAACATGCAGAAATGAATATTGGAAAACAATTTATTTTATTGAAAATTTAAAAAATCGGGAAGTAAATCGCTTACTGAAGAACCACGAATTTATTCTATTTAAGGAAAAACGTGGGAGTAGCTTCATTTAAGTCATATATATATATATATATATATATATATATATATATATATATATATATATATATATATATATATATATATATATAAACAGCGTGTCCACGGATTAGGTGTCCAAGAGAAAAAACTTCTTTATTCTCAATTTTAGGGGAAAATGCTATTTGTGCTTGTTCAAAACCCTCATAAAATGAAATGAAATTCAAGTTTTCAAAACCTACTTCATTTTATATTAATTTTTATGTAAAATCCTCTTAATTTTTCCACTAAGTTCGGAAATGTTATAATAATCTAGTAAATGACTTTTGCGATATTCCTAGGTAACTGTCATATTCGGTAAATATTTTTCAAATTGTCATTATTTTTCAACTTTGCTAACTCTTCAATAGAGAATATATCTTGTAAAGTGCTATGGTATTGAAGTTCAAGTACGCAATTAATTAATTTAATGAAAAATACCCGAATGTTCAGTTACGAGGAATGGATTTTAAAAAATTAATAAATAAATTAGATACTCGCTAGATTATTATAACATTGCCCAACTTGGTGCAAAAATTCATAGGGTTTTACATGAAATGGAATATAAAATGAAACAGGTTTTGAATAACTTAAATTTTATTTCATTTTATGGGGTTTTTGAACAAGCAAAACTTTTTATCGAAAGAAAAATTTTTCGCTAAAACTAAAATAATTTTTTTTTCCTCTTGGGCACCTTATCCGTGGACATGCAGCAGTGTGACCCATTTAAAATGGAAGCACCCCTGCACAATACGCATTTTCAATCAATCTCAATATTAAGCATCAAACACTATATTTTGACACAAATTTTCATAACTAGTTTCATTTCCAAGGCACTCTATGTTTTTTTTGTCGAAAACGGCAAAAGTGTATAATGCAATTTTTGTTTTCAAATTTGATCACACCACCAGATTCGTAGTCGTTATTATAAAAAACCATCAAAATTTCATCAAAAAAACATTGGTAAACAACGAAGTTACAAAAATTTCAATTTTGGAAACAAAGTATTTTATTGTAATTTTTACTCAAATTGTAGACATATTTAAAAGTAGAACACTAATCAACTTGTAGTCTGGAAATTCGAAGTCAAAAACTCAATCAGTTCTACACTTATATCTCTTGAAAATATCGTCAGAAAATAAGGTCAGTGGTGTAATACTTCAAAACAAAAATTACCTAATACACTTTTGCCATTTTTGACAAAGAAAGAAATATATATCGTGCCTTGGAAATGAAAACTTGAAAATGATTGAAAAATGCGTATTCTACAGTGGTGGTTCCATTTTAAATGGGTCACACATATATATATATATATATATATATATATATATATATATATATATATATATATATATATATCTCTATATCTATATATTAATAAATATATATAAATATATATATATATATATATATATATATACATACATATATATATATACATACATACATATATATATATATATATATATATATATATATATATATATATATACCGGGGTGTCCACGGTAGGTGGCTCGCCCCTATAACTTTTTCGGAGATAATGAAATAAAATTTAGAAGATCTGTTTGACGCATAAAACTGCATTTTTTGACAAGTAACTCAAATTCATGCAACTTCCGGTTTCTCCGGAAGTGACATAAACTTTCGATTTTTAAATAGGACACCGGGTATATTTTCAGTCTTTTTGTCTCCATATGACATTCAGAATACAACCATGTACCATTTGTTACTTTTTGTAACCGTTTTTAAATTTTTTTTTCGAAATAGATTTTTTCATTCTTGAAGCTATCAAAGTAAATCCCTGTTGAAAAAATAAAAACTTTCAGTTTTTCAGTTTACGTAGTTTTGCAAAATCAAAATGAAATTTTTTTCATGAATTTAATGGCCCGTTTTTTATTATCGGAAGCTACATGGAAATTGTTGTTTTCAATGTTCATCTCCTATTGTTTAAAAAATTGTTATAAATAAATGCGCAGTTTATAAGAGAATCAGAAAAAAAGTTATGATTAGAGTGTTTAATTTTGCAACTAAGAAAATTGTTAGTAAAAAACTAAAAAATCGAATGTTTTAACGGGGATCTATTCTGAGATCTTGCTCCAACAAAGTAAAAAATATCAGATTCATAGTTTAACAGTTAACACATTTGCAATGTTCTTGTTCAAGCAGCAAAAATCTATTGCATAACTAATGCGCGAAAAATAGCGATAAAAATTTGTTGTCGCTGGATTATTGTTCATTCACCTATCCAGTAAAAACCTTAAATTTTTTCATTCCTCAATTTCTATATTTAATATAGTTAAATAATGTTTACTGTTGAAATGTCCCAAATGGGCGTGACTTTCGCAAGCCAGATTACATGTTTATTATGATGCTAATACGATCAATATTATATAAATAAATTGATAGGGAGTTAAGTATTATGTATTTAATTCAACTTAGATTATAAATTATAACCCATACTTTGTATGAAGTAGTAATAAAGTTAAATTATTATTTCATTCTATTATTCTATATTGAAAATTTAATAATTTTATAATTGTATGCATACTTATAAACAATCACATACCTTGCCATGCCAAAAAAAGCCCACACACACATCTATACTAAACGGATAAAATTGTTTTATATTCACTGGATTCTATATGTAGCAACATTTTGATATTAAGAGGGGGAAAGTAACTTTCCAAAACTTTATGTGGCTCTTCACCTTTGGGAACTTTTGCAGGTGGAATGAATCTTTTTGTGCGGAGGATGAGTGAAAAAATTGACAATGACGATGCTATAAACAAGTATTACACAATCGAATATTTTGCAGATTCTAGTCCCACAGAAATGTGTGAAAAGAAACAATGAAACGCTGGATGTCTGTGACGTTATTCATCAGAGGGTGCAAATAAATCAGTAGGGGTGGTCCGCACACACCCTGTGTGTGTATATATAAGAATCCTCAGTGATACAGGGAGCATCAGATTCATCCGTAACAGCCGAAAAATGAATATGTGTAACGAAGTACACTTTGATTCTCCAGCCTCTCCAGAGCCTCATGAGCAGGAGGGCGAAGTATTTTTACCGCCACATCCTTCCTGCATAAAAATTGAGGTTGTGGAGATGGAAGAAGAAGAAGAAGAGAATTTGATTGAGGAAGAAGGATGGGCTTATGACTTTATGGGGGAGGAATTCAATATGGAATTGGAGATGGATGAAGAAGATGGTTATTTCATCGATCAGGCGGAAGATGGTTATTTCATCGATCAGGCGGAAGATGGTTATTTCATCGATCAGGCGAAAGATGAGGGTTACGTCGATGAGTATTATCCTCCCCCATCGCCTCCTTCTTCACTCGGAGAAGATTCAGGATTCGAGGAGTAAAACGGTATGTAAATCAGGTATTAAAATGAATGCATCCATAAAAAACATGTTATTTATTAATTATTTTACATTATCCAGCTATTTCTAGAATTATCTTACCATTTAACAAACAATTTTTTGTTTTAATAACAACTACTTGATTTTTTTCTAGTGAATGTACCAGCAGTACCATCAAGGTTGATGAAATACGTGTAATGGATATACAAGCTTGTAATGAATTTATAAAATTGAGTTACAATGATTCATATAGGTAAGAAATCCACATTGCTATGCTTTCCACGATAGCAGTTTCCACGAGCCCCACCCTTCCTCCTCCATGCTTACCTGTCGTTGTGCAATATCCGAAAATTACCGAAAAAACCCGAACTCCTTTCCACGATTGTTATAAATAAAAGCGTCTAAAATATTACCTAGTTTAGTCTTTGGAAGATCGTAGAAAAGTGAGCATGGCATCTACCGGAGTTTTTAATGTGTGCGAGCTGTACGGGAGAAAGATAAAACCGACTAACGAAAGGTTTGGATTATGGTTACTTACAGAAAATATAGGTAATCTGATTACGGATATTGGAAATATTATTTACACGGAAGGAGAACAGTTGCTGTTAAATGGACTTAAACCTATCATCAAAACCTTTTGCGACAATATTATGCTAGTAAAAGTATGCGGTTCGGAAGACTGCAACAACGGAGTACTGTTAAAAAAATAAATATGTGGATCGTTTAACAGCTATATCCGTGGAAAATTTGGCGACCTTGTTTCTGCACGACATGGAGTTAAAGCTAAGATGCCATTTTTGTTAAACAACGACAATCGCATGGCAAAAGGGATACGAGAAGTCATTGGAGAAGATATGGTGCGAATTGCTAATAAATACGACAAACCTGTATGTATACCGTACAAAGTGGAACTAGCAGACGTGAATTTGGATACTCTGTTAAAAGAATTGCCCGAACTATTAACGCAACTGCAGAAATAAGACTACTATCTTCTGGACCTGGATATTACCCAAGACCTCGCCGGCGTGTTCCACAAAGAAGAAATGATTAGTTATTTAACTAAAAACTTCGATGTTCGAAAACAGGGAGAGTATCAAAAGAACTGCAACGTTATCGTAGACAACAATAGTACGGTTGGAATAGATTGTTTAACATGGCTAACGTCTAACGCCAGAGTTAAAATTTATAATAAATTTGTATGCCAGGTAACAAGTCCAGGTGTTAATAAGAGCATTGGGAACCACATTATAGTATTTCTTAACTGTCCAGACAAGAGATTAAAAGATACATTTTCCAACACTTTAGCTAAACAGCACGGAATTACAAGATTGGAAGCAACAATATATAATTATTCCATTGGTGATTGCCAAGCTCGTGGTTACGATCCCTTAGAAGATTGCCTAACTATACTGGACAAAAGTAAACTATATTTCCAAAATGCACCGGTATACTCGGTACCGATTGCTACGATGTGGACGAAGTTGTCGGAGAATCTGCAGAATAGCCGTTGTCTCGTATTTAATAATATATTGCAGCACGTTTAGTGGGGTAATAGCAATACAGGGAAATTAACAGGTCTACAGATAAATTTACCAAAAGAAGTCAGCAGGAGGAAAAAAGTTATAAATTATTGTCTCTCCGCGTTTAGTTTCAACTTTCTACCAATTAATTACATACAAGTGAAAGAGGATACAGAGAACAACGCAAGCGTTCGGATTTCCCAAAAATGTTACATTAAGGCTGGAGATTCATTTTTTTCTCGCTCTACTACACCATTTACTACTATACCAGAGAATATAGACATCCAAAACATGGGTCTAATCTCTACTCCCAATTTGCTTCCGAACGTTTTAAGGAAGAAAACCAATAAAACTAACAGATTATATCCATACGCTATTAAAGAGGAAGGGTGGGGGTTGTGGAAACCGCTATCGTGGAAAGCATAGCAATGTGGTTTTCTATGATCTCATTGAAGATTTAAATAAGCATCCAAAAGATTCTGGTAAAATAAAATCAAAGTGTCTAATCAAAATCGAGTGGTGAATATTATTTTAATAATTCGCTAATCCCTTCCTGGTGGAATATGAATTGATTGATGTTTCATGGAACTTGAAGAAAACACTCTGCAAAAGTTTGACAAAATATTGAAATTTGTTAAAATTTACTTAACAATTTTTCGCGTTCTAAGTTCACATTCAAAAATATTTTTGAGATTTCTTACAATTTTCCAGCATCGCAATCATTGCAACAGGTTTCTGTTTTGATATGCGACACATATGCATAGCTTAATTGTTGCAATGATTGCGATGCTGGAAAATTGTAAGAAATCTCAAAAATCTTTTTGAATGTGTACTTAGAACGCGAAAAATTGTTAAGTAAATTTTAACAAATTTCAATATTTTGTCAAACATTTGCAGAGTGTTTTCTTCAAGTTCCATGAAACATCAATCAATTCATATTCCACCAGGAAGGGATTAGCGAATTATTAAAATAATATTCACCACTCGATTTTGATTAGACACTTTGATTTTATTTTACCAGAATCTTTTGGATGCTTATTTAAATCTTCAATGAGATCATAGAAAACCACATTGCTATGCTTTCTACGATATCAGTTTCCACAACCCCCACCCTTCCTTCAGTCCATAATTAGTAATAGGGTAAACACTAGGATAAAATAACATAACATATCAATCTTATTTTTATTGGAATATTTACAGAGATATTACAAATATTACACATAAAATACAATTCTTTCTCTGTTTCTGTTGGGCGTATGTTTTAACATGTCAATTTTTATTTTTATTCAATAATCTAAGTTTATTTTCTTTAATTCCTGTTCCAACCAGTAATTCGAAAGGTAGAATACATTTATATTGTCCAATTTTAATATGTACCGCAGTCTACCTCTGTGAGTAACTTCCTTAATTCCAACTATAACCAACTCTGTACCAACCCTGTAAATTCTTCTAGTCGATGACAATCCTTAAATTTTATGTTTCCTGGAATTTCTTGCATTGTAACGATGTTAACCCTATCCACCTCCACTTGGGTAAATGGAACGTCTGAATTTTTCCAAGCTTCTGTGTAAAATTTTGAGTTTTCTAACTTGGCAAATTTATGATTTTTGTGACTTGTATATCCATTTGTATTGAATTTAATAAATGGTTCTTCCGTCGGTAGGCATATTATGTCCATCCCATTGTTATAAGGTAGCGCAACATAACCATCTGCAATAAGAGCTTCTCTATCGTTGTAAACACTTATAAACATATTTTTGTGGTATCCCTTCAAGTAGTAAGCATATTTTCCCCCCTCTTTTTCTGCCAACACTCCGACATAAGGGTATTTACTTTTATTATTAACGGTAAACGCAGTAATTGTGTATTCTCCAGAGGGTTCCAAGTTTCGCCAATAGGAGAAAAAATAGCCTTCTAATCTCTCTCTTAATTCCGCTATCTTCTTTTCTTTTTCCAGAAGGTGTTTATATTCTTCCCTTATTGCAGTTGTCTTCTCCATAAACTCCATCTTTCTTCTTTTAGCCGCTATTTCCTCCAATTCTAGTTTCCGTTTCCTAGTGGATGTGATGTGAGCTTGCACCAACGGATCTATCTCTTCAATAGCGTATGGATATAATCTGTTAGTTTTATTGGTTTTCTTCCTTAAAACGTTCGGAAGCAAATTGGGAGTAGAGATTAGACCCATGTTTTGGATGTCTATATCCTCTGGTATAGTAGTAAATGGTGTAGTAGAGCGAGAAAAAAATGAATCTCCAGCCTTAATGTAACATTTTTGGGAAATCCGAACGCTTGCGTTGTTCTCTGTATCCTCTTTCACTTGTATGTAATTAATTGGTAGGAAGTTGAAACTAAACGCGGAGAGACAATAATTTATAACTTTTTTCCTCCTGCTGACTTCTTTTGGTAAATTTATCTGTAGACCTGTTAATTTCCCTGTATTGCTATTACCCCAGTAAACGTGCTGCAATATATTATTAAATACGAGACAACAGCTATTCTGCAGATTCTCCGACAACTTCGTCCACATCGTAGCAATCGGTACCGAGTATACCGGTGCATTTTGGAAATATAGTTTACTTTTGTCCAGTATAGTTAGGCAATCTTCTAAGGGATCGTAACCACGAGCTTGGCAATCACCAATGGAATAATTATATATTGTTGCTTCCAATCTTGTAATTCCGTGCTGTTTAGCTAAAGTGTTGGAAAATGTATCTTTTAATCTCTTGTCTGGACAGTTAAGAAAATCTATAATGTGGTTCCCAATGCTCTTATTAACACCTGGACTTGTTACCTGGCATACAAATTTATTATAAATTTTAACTCTGGCGTTAGACGTTAGCCATGTTAAACAATCTATTCCAACCGTACTATTGTTGTCTACGATAACGTTGCAGTTCTTTCGATACTCTCCCTGTTTTCGAAAATCGAAGTTTTTAGTTAAATAACTAATCATTTCTTCTTTGTGGAACACGCCGGCGAGGTCTTGGGTAATATCCAGGTCCAGAAGATAGTAGTCTTCTTTCTGCAGTTGCGTTAATAGTTCGGGCAATTCTTTTAACAGAGTATCCAAATTCACGTCTGCTAGTTCCACTTTGTACGGTATACATACAGGTTTGTCGTATTTATTAGCAATTCGCACCATATCTTCTCCAATAACTTCTCGTATCCCTTTTGCCATGCGATTGTCGTTGTTTAACAAAAATGGCATCTTAGCTTTAACTCCATGTCGTGCAGAAACAAGGTCGCCAAATTTTCCACGGATATAGCTGTTAAACGATCCACATATTTCCTTTTTTAACAGTACTCCGTTGTTGCAGTCTTCCGAACCGCATACTTTTACTAGCATAATATTATCGCAAAAGGTTTTGATGATAGGTTTAAGTCCATTTAACAGCAACTGTTCTCCTTCCGTGTAAATAATATTTCCAATATCCGTAATCAGATTACCTATATTTTCTGTAAGTAACCATAATCCAAACCTTTCGTTAGTCGGTTTTATCTTTCTCCCGTACAGCCCGCACATATTAAAAACTCCGGTAGATGTCATGCTCACTTTTCTACGATCTTCCAAAGACTAAACTAGGTAATATTTTAGACGCTTTTATTTATAACAATCGTGGAAAGGAGTTCGGGTTTCTTCGGTAATTTTCGGATATTGCACAACAACAGGTAAGCATGGAGGAGGAAGGGTGGGGCTCGTGGAAACTGCTATCGTGGAAAGCATAGCAATGTGGATTTCTTACCTATATGAAATAATATTAAACATTCAATATTTTTTCAAAATATAATCTGATATTCACAAATAATAAATTTAAAACGTACCATATTAATATACCCTGATGTCGACGGTGGGGTAAATATATCCACTTGTGAAGACATTTACAAAAATAAAAAATAGAGTCAAAAAATACGAAAACTAGTAGTAGTAATATATTAATACTTACCGATTCAGGACGAGCGACCAGGCACAGTTCATTATACTCATCTAAATTTATTGATGAGTTCTCTAAAACTATTTTCTCATTCACAATTTCAATTATGATATTGAGTAATTCAGTTGTTCTGAATTGCCCCTGCTTGAACATATTCATGATCATGTCCAGAGGCAGGGATCTTAAAAAACCAGCAAACATATTCGAAGACATTACGCACAATAAAACTGTTCAACAACTATAAAAGAAGTAAACTAAACTCTTCTGAGTTTGTTAAGGTTAATATAGAAACCACCCCCACCACTGGCGCGCCGGAATTCTATGAAATCACACGGTCCCTAGATTTTGTAAAGAAATATTACCTGCCCACCCACGTCGAATAACTCATCTAATGCCAGCGATGGATTTCTATGAATTCATACGATTTTGTAAAGAAATATTCGCGTTTGTGTGTGTTTTCTTTTGGCTTAGATTTGAGATTTTGTAAAGAAATATTACCTGCCCACCCATGTCGAATAACTTATCTAATGCCTGCGACAGGTTTCTATGAAATCATACGATTTTGTAAAGAAATATTCGCGGACCACCCACATCGACCGTTTGTGTGGGGGCTTTTTTTTTGGCCTAGATTTGTAAAGAAATATTCAATTCCCACGGTTACTGACCACCTGCGTCCCCCTGTCACCATCAATCATTAGTTAATACACCCCTGTCTAACAATATACCGCACACCTGACATAACAATAGGAACACCTGGCATAACAATAGACCTGTCATGATTTATGACTTCCTGGAACTGTCATGTTTAACAATAGACCTGTCACCATCAATCAAATTTAATGGCTTTGGCTGAATGTATTCTACTCACAGCCATCACAAAAACATATTTAGGTGATTTTTTTTAATAATTGCGCATACATAATAGCAGAAGAGGTGCTTAGTAAATTTCATGTAAAGGTTCTTAAATACGTAGATAGATACGAAGATGGATTATTCAGTTCTATTATAATTATCGTAGGCTCATGGGGGGGATTGATCCCCTTGATCCCCCTATCTACGCCACTGTCATGAAACACTGTAAAATATGTAAATTCTTTTCAAAGTGATATCTAATAATTAATATTTTTATATGTTTCCAAATTCCTGATTTCATTCTTCTGTTTTAGGTTGGTAAAATATTAATTTTTGCGAAATATGGCTGATAACTGGTGCGTCAATACATCAAATTCGTATTCTTCGAGAACATCGGAACCCCTTACACGGGTTCTTAAAAGGTTGAAGGCCAGAGTCAACTTGAGTGATAAAAATGACTGGACACCTCTGCACTGTGCAGCTTATCTGGGATGTTGGAAAACGACTAGATTACTCTTGAAACATGGTGCAGATGTTAATCGAATCAATGGTGATGGATCTACAGTATATCCGATCTCAAACTCCTTATATATTCTCAATCCTCGGTGAAAATTCAGGATCAGTTCTCCTCCGAGAACATCATATATCAAAATCGGACAATGATTCCAAAATATCTGCATTCCGTAGGAATTTTGCTATTTTTTCCGGAGGTGACATTAATATATCGTAATATGTTACATCAGACTGACCAACTCTGTTGCTTTTCAGTTCTAATAATTCTCTATCACAGACGTTTTTGAAATTATGAAGGCTTTCGATCTCGCAAAGTTTATTCAAATATTTCAGATTTACCTTGACTCCATAGCTATGTTGTAATATGAGGTGCTTTCCAATATGCTCTACTATATTTGGAATACAAATTTTGTGATAAAAAGCAGTTTCTAATTGAGTAAAATCGCAAATATTTTAAGTGTTCACGTACGCACCATTTTCCAGAAGAATTTCGACAACAGCTTTGAATCCTCTTGTTATTGCTAAATGTAGAGGAGTGTTCATATCTTTGTTTATTAAATTAACATTTGACGTGTAATCTGTTAATACTCGAGCAAATATTTCTCGTTGTTTCGTTTCACCTTGCCTGGCTTCAGCTACATAGTGAAGAGGAGTATATCCGTCTTTATCAGATATATTGGGATCGGCTCCGGCATTTAAAAACCGTATCAGTAGTCTTTCGTCGTGAGAAGACCACCTTATGAACATAATTAAAGGAGTATTTAGCTTTCGATCTTTCACATCAATAATAGGTTTGTAATCTAAGATAGCCATAATGCACCGTGCTTCATCAGTGTGACAAGCAAGATGTAAAGGTGTAGATTGTAGCATATTATGATGTATCAATAGTACCTACCTACCGCTGGAGAAAAATGGCAAAATTTTTGAATCATTGTCAGGTTTTGATAAATGCAAGTATGACGTATTCGTAGTTGAAATGTTTCAGAATTTTCACAAAGGATTAAGAATATATAATCTAGTCGAGATCCGATGCAAATTTTATAAAAATGTGTTTCCAGCCATACTCAATATTTGTATAGATAAGATAATCATCTGAGCAATGAAAATATGAATAATTTAGATATGTTTAGTTGTACCAAAAAAGTAAAATAATTTTAGACTTGTTAATTAATGCATGATATGTTATTTTCTTAAATAAATGTGTTACAAATTATATTCCTTATTATAGAATCTATTGAAGTAAGTTTTGATGATCTGTCTACGAATATTATTTTTATTAATTTCTTATAAGAATAGTTCATATTTTGCCAAAGATAAATAATAAAAACATAATAAAAAATACGTTTTTTCATACTACTTAACGATTGTTCGTCATTGATGCAAACTAACGGGAACTTATTTGAAGGTGTTGGGCAATTGTCTTTAAAATATAGGATTGAAGTTTTATATGAAAATTTAAATGATATACATCGATTATAAGTATGATGAGTTATTATATTATATAACAGAGAACAAAATTGATTAGTGTATTTACTATGTTTAGCAATGTTTGTATCGATGTCTGAAAAAAATTAACTAGTAACATATAAGATAAATAAAACTCTTTGTTTCACAATGTGTACGCACACGCACATATCTAGCTGGACAACTTTTGAAGTATTTGTTGTTATATTATATTCAACTCCTTCACCCCCAGGACCCCCTAAAATTTCAAATAGCAACCCCAACTAATTTTTCTATTTTTGAAATCGTCATGTAATCTATTTTTAGTTTTTTTCCTCAAATTTGTAGTACTTATAACTTCATGAATTTTTGGATTGTAATTTATTATGATAAATTGAAGTAGTGACATACTGACCTAATTAATTAATTTATGAATTGTTCAAAATGGTCTCAACTGTTTTGTAAACACAAGTACAGCCGATATTCAAACTGTATGTAGAACTTTTGGAGGGTCTCTGGTGAAATAGTCCTACACTCTTACACGATCCTTTGTTATAGTTCTTCAATTGAGTCTGTTTGGGTTTTGAATATAACGGATTTCAAGTGACCCTATTTAAAGTAATCGGGAGGTGTCAGATCTGGTGACCTGGGTAGCCATTCAGTAGGTCCTCATTGAGCACCCTTGGCTTATTTCTCAGATTCAGTTATACATTATACAAATTCATCTTATAATTCTTGATTATAATCCAAAAATTCGCGAGGTTAGGTACTGCCACTTTGAAGAACAAAAAATTAAAAATATATGCAACTCATGTAGAATTACATACAAATTTCAAAAACGGCAAAATAAATGAAGGTTGCTGTTTAAAATTGTAGGGGTAGATGCTGAAGGGTTTGAATATAATACAACAACTAATGTCGCAAAAATTGTCGAGTTGTCCTCTTGATATGTAATTTGAGGTGTTTCACCAAATTTTCATAGTGTTATCAGTTAAAGAAATATTCAGTGCTGCTCGTTTTCAAATTGTCATCCTGTGTATATATATATATATATATATATATATATATATATATATATATATATATATATATATATTAAATTTTTTTTATATATATTATAATATATATATATATATATATATATTATATATATATATATAATATATATATACATATATTATATATATAATATAATATATATATATATTATATATATATATATATATAAAAATATATATATATATATATAAATATATATATATATATATAGGTATATACAGTGTGTCGCATATAAGATGAAGACACCCCCATATTATGGTTATTTAAATAAACACAGATTTGAATTTTCGTACAGTCATAAACAGTGATGGGTCATATGTTTTAAGATACTTAACTGAATTCAGAATTTCAAACACGGCTACACAATACTACGAATTGACAAATAGGGCCGATTCTCAATATTTTGTTTCGCGTTAAAGATATGGAAAAAAGTTATGGGAAAAAGTTGTTTTTTCAATATTTTGGTTATAATTCAAAATTATTAAGTTTATGCGGGTGTATTCGACGAGGTTGACCATTCTGGTACATTTTAACAACACTGCCAGTTTCATTGAAGAGAGCATTTACAGCGGCTGCTTTTCCATGAGTAACAAAAGCACGTTCGGAGTGTCTCAAGTTAAACTGTGCAGCAACTTGTCTGCTGCCACGAGAATTATCACCAAACAACCGAATTATTTCGATTTTTTCACGTAAAGTTAATGGCATTTTGATTATCTGATCACTAAATCACTAAATTTAACTCAACGCAATACTTCAAACTAACTAGTATTTGACACATCTGTTAATTTTATTATTTTCCATGGCACACAAAGTATAAAATTAAAAAAAGAAACTCGTAATTATTTTGGGATACCAAAATATTGAAAAAATTTAAAATGCGAATTTTGTCATAAAAATTGGTGTATGGGCCTAAAAAATTTTTCTGAATAACTTTTTCTCATAACTTTTTTCGATATCTCTAACGCGAAACAAAATATTGAGAATCGGCTCTATTTGTCAATTCGTAGTAGGCCGAGTTTAAAATTCAGAATTCAGTTAAGTATCTTAAAAAATATGTCCCACCACCGTTTATGACTCTGAGAAAATTCAAATCTATATTCCTTTGAATAACTGAAATATGGGGGTGTCTTCATCTTAAATGCGACACACTGTATATATATATATATATATATATATATATATATATAAATAAATAAATATATATATATATATATATATATGAATATATATAGAGGGGTAACTATGGGGGCACAGGGGGACGACGCCCTTTTTTGTGTTATGATTTTTGATTGTATATACTAGATAAAATTCATTACCTGACTTGAATTTGAATTGATGATTTATTAAATTCAATCAGTTGATGTAAACCAAGATTTGAATCCTGATTTGTGATTTCAATTGAGCTGATTGAAACCAAAGAGAAACGATCATTTTGCGTTGCAATTATCGAATTATAACAATTTTCCTCGGAATTTTTCTCAAAAATAATTTTGACATAATCGATAATTGTAACATAGAGATTTTTGACAACCAATTTTAAAAATCCATACAATAAATTTTATGAAATTGGGTTTTCTCGCGGTCATCCGATTATCAAAGAACCTTATATCTCCTATGATTACGGAATATCTAACATCTGGGTAAAACCTGGGTCAGGAAGAAAAAGCAATATATAGATACCTACTGGAAAGGTCAGAAATATATACAGGGTGATTCATTAATAAGTGTAAATATTTTAAAAGGAGAATTTTGAGCTTAAATTATGAAGATCTAACCCAATTTGCTCATATAAAATATTTCTCCTTTCTGATTTACAGGGTGTTTTATTTAGATTATTAAAAATGAATTTTGTTCATTACTTGAATGCTGCTCTATATTTCTTTATGATATTTGGCAGTAAGTTGAAGTATTCTGGGACACATCAAATAATAGCAAGGAAGACTTTCTCGCTATCACCAGTGGCGTACGGCAGGGGCACGGGAAGAGTTCTGGTTTCCTAAATTCTACGCCACTGGCAGAATTGTCATTTTAGTATAATTTTTCGATTCTCCAATATTTTCTCTGTAAATAAGGCACTCTTGTTTCGTAACGCTAGAGCCACGTTTTTTCGAGATATTTAACGTTGAACATTTGGCTGCACAATTCTTTTAATTTTTATGTACTAGTCTGTCGGTGTTTTTTTGTCATACGATTGCATGTATTACGTGAAATAAACATTATTAGGTATTTTTTTCAATTCATAATAATATTAACAAACAGTTTAAAACAGAACAACTACAAAAATATCCCAAACGATAAATACTTGACAGGAACTATGGCAGCAAATTGTAAATTCCGCATATTTTATTGCGAATCAGTCAAACATATTTTTTAGTTAGAAGATCGTTTAGCGAAATAATGGATAATCTCATTGAGGTTAACAGAGATCACATTGAACATTTGTTGTAAATTGTTTTTAAGTTTTGTTCATAAATTTGATATTCTTCCAAAAATTGTAAAGAAGATCTTGATAATTAAGTATTTATTTTGAACTTTCTTATGTAGCGCAGGATATTTTTGTAGTTGTTCCGTTTTAAATTGTTTGTTAATATCATTATAAATTGAAACAAAATACCTAATAATGATTATTTCAAGTAATACATGCAATCGTATGAGAAAAAACAACGACATGACTCTTACATAAAAATCAAAAGAATTGTGCAGCCATATGTTCAACGTTAAATATCTCGAAAAATAATGGCTCTAGCGTTACGAAACAGGAGTGCCTTATTTACAGAGAAAATATTGGAGAATGGAAAAATAATACTAAAATGACAATTCTGCCAGTGGCGTAGAATTTAGGAAACAAGGACTCTTCGCGTGCCCCTGCCGTACGCCACTGGTGATAGCGAGAAAGTCTTCTTTACTATAAGTTGATGTGTCCCAAACTACTTTAACTTACTGCCAAATATCATAAAGAAATATCAAGCAGCATTCGAGTAATGAACAAATTTCATTTTTAATAATCTAAATAAAACACCCTGTAAATCAGTAAGGAGAAATATTTTGTATAAGCAAATTGGGTTAGATCTTCATATTTTGAGCTCAAAATTTTCCTGTTAAAATATTTACACATATTAATGAATCACCCTGTATATATATCAGTTCTAATTTAATTATTACGAGCAAAGCCTCTTTGAAGTTTTCCGAGGCAAACAAAATCATTTACTATGGTTTCGATCACATAAAGATTTTCCTGGATACATAGCTGTAGATATTTTAGCTATAAGAGCAAAATCAGTAACATATATGAATACCTACATTAAAAGCCCCAAATACGAGTACTCAAAGTTAATTAGAAATCAATGCTCCGAGGAATGGTGTGAGGTGTGAGTAATTTCGATATGATAGGAAAGGGTTGTCGTATAAATTCATTGTAAGAGACAAACCACTAAACAAACCATGGTTTCAGGATATCAACAAGTCACGTCAGTTTATTTTATTTTCAGGAAGACTTCGGTCTTCACGCGCGGTTTATACGCTAAACATATGCAGAAAATAGGTTTCAAAATGTCACCATTATGTGAATGTGAAGAAGTTGAAGAAACATTAGAACATTTTTTCTGTATTGCCCAATTCATACAAATGAAAGAGAAACCATGTTGGATTATTTATCCAATAATAAAAGAAGGTCTCATTAATTTTCTTGGAAGTATGCGTATTGGCGTTATCAGAGAGTACGAGGCTCTATTTCAATTTCTGATGAAATCTAAGAAAAAACAAAGTTGGTATTTTTTTAATGGAATAGCCTGTATATCATTTCATTCTTGGATTTTACAGTGAAAACAAATGCCAGTTTGAACGCTTGATATAAAATATTGCTTGTTTGATATCCATAATATTTTTTCCTTCATAATTTGAACTAGTACATAAAATTCAAGATATTGAAAAATAAACGCATATATTATGATCTCGATGTTTATTTCAATCAATTCTGATTTCTCAAAACGCCATAGGCGACTTGATAAATGATAAATTACTTAAAATCAGTTTGCAAGATGAAAATGTTCATTTTATTTGAAAACGTGAAGAGGTATCGATTGGAATGTATTCAGGTATTCGATAGACAATTCAATTTCACAGCTGTTGGTGACATAAAATACGGGGTGTCCCATTTAAGTTAAACAAGTTAGTGCCGTTTAAAGATTGCAATTATTTTACCTTTATTTTTACACACCAAGTCTAAGTTAGTCAATATTTTACAAGTGCAGCATTAACTTTGATCCAGTTAGTAGGCCTCATCATTAATTTGGTTAAAAACAAGAAAACACGAGATGACAGTTTAAGCGTTAAAACTGATACTACATTTTCACAAAATACGAAATATTTCGAAAACCATAAGGGTTAGGAGAATTAAACCTCAATGAAACTGGCATTTGTTTTCACTGTAAAATCCAAAAATGAAATAATATACAGGGTATTCCATTTAAAATATACCAACTTTAATTCTTTCTTGTTTTTGAAACACCCTGTACAACATGAAAATATTTTTAAAATATAGTTCTAATAGGTCCCTATCTATCCTAAAGAAAAAAAAGTATATATCAGTGGCGGCCATTGAGGTTTTGGTTTGAGGAGGCTACAATATGTGTTAAAAAATACACCATAGGCGAAAATTTTTAGGATTTCAAGGTCAACCGCCTTATAATTTAAAGAAAATCAAAGTAAAACAAGCACCCTAAGCTATTAATTTGTTTTCACTTTCGAGTGTCTACCTTGAGACCTACAACTCCTATTTACAATATTCACAAAAACTCTTCTGAGCCAATTAATCAATTCATCTATTCATCAAATTTTTTTTTCTTTCACAAAATAGGTACCTACCTACTTACTTAACGAATTTGTTAACAGCTGGTGAGAGCAAATGAAGTTATTATATATTTTTGAAGTTCAAGTACTCGATAACAGATGGCGCCACTACACTTAATTTCCAAGTTGAAGGGTTGGAAAATCCCTTATATCTTTAAAAACACGCCCTTTCGATCAAAACGGGAACTTTCTTGTTCCAGGGGGGATGAGGGGCTATCACACTATATAAGTCCCTTTATCGTGCCGGGACTCCTTTTTAAGTTTTATCGGCACGCACATTATATCAACTTAGTTTTATTATATATAATGATATTTGAGGAATAAAAATATTCAATATAGAAATAAGGAAGGTAACTTTTTATGAACTTAATTACTTTGTATAATTTTAAAATTGAATATATTTGAAACAAACATAAAAAATATAGTACTTTCAAACAATCCTTGGTTATAACAAACAAGAAGTACCTATATACATAATTTTGTATTAATCTTTTATTCTTTATTAGCACTTTGAACTTTGATGCATTAAAAGTTATATTAAATTAAATATATATTAAACTAAACTTAACTGAGGTACATACATTTTAATTATAGAAAGCATCTTTTTTTGCTTTTTTAATTTCAAATATCATAAAATAGACAAATAAAAATCAAAATTTTAAAATCATCAAAAATACTTACGTTTCTAAACTTTAAACATACAAAAAGCACTTGAGGGAATTAACTATCATTTCAGTTTCAGTTCACTTTTACTTCTTACTTGTATTCAATGATTTCAATGACGAACTAAATTAAACACCCTTTCAAAATTGTCATCCTATATATGCCGCCATGCCGGCAGCATAAATAAAGTATTATCCAAGAAAGCATAAAAAATACAATATTTTTATCTCAAAAGAGTACCGCCTATAGCCTATTTCTTAACTAGCTGATTTTTCAAAATATACTGTTTTGCTAAAGTCATGCTGACCTATATCCACAAAGCCATAACTACTGTGTGAGCAGTATATTTCCCTAGCGATCGGCATCTTATTGGATGTGTTTATAAATAACTTTTTCTTTATGGTTATAAAATGAGTTATTCCGATTGTTGGATAATTTTGAATTATTCAAGAATTTTCCTTGTTCACTTTATGTGTGAAAATGACCATGGTCATCTAGTATATTATTCATAATTTGATCTTATAAAAAGGTTTTATTGAACAACAGATGAAGTTATGTTACAAGAGTTTTTTATTATGGAAAGTTTTTGGTGGTATTTGAAGCACCCAAAATGGTAATTTCAAAAAGAAATTAAGATGATATTTATATTTTCCCACATTAAAAAATGGTTTTGATGGTTGCTAAAGTATTCTGATTTTATTAATAAGTAAAATTAAATAAGGTATATTTCATTGCTTATTATTATTTGATGGTGAAGAAGATGGTTGTATGTGATCTCTTATAGGTTCTTTTTAATTGAGATAACTAATACAGAAATTATTACGATTACCACGAAAAAGTTATACAGAATGAATAATGTCTCCAGAATTAATTAATTAAGGTAACAGTTTAACAGTTAATTATCAGTTACCACAAAAATTTACTACATGGCGCTATGCGAAATTGTAATTTTTAGGGTATTGTATGTATATATATATATATATATATATATATATATATATATATATATATATATATATATATATATATATATAATGTGTAAAACAGCGTTTTTACAAAAAAATATATAAGTGAACTTAAAATACAAAACCCAGATATTACAAATATACCGCTAAAGTTTGCATACTTATGCTGCATAAGTTATTGGTGTTCATATGTCCCGCTTAAAGAGATACTAATGAGGATTTAAAGATGAAGGAGATGTACAGACATGATTCCATGTAGATTTGTAGTTCTAAATGCCCAGACGCTGAAGTTTAACGGATTTTCAATATGCGCAAAGAGTATTCAAGGAATTTAATTTGATTTCATTCAAGAAAGATGAAATATTCAACAAATTAAGTATTCCTATTATAGGTGAAATATCTGATGATGAGCGAACTGTGGCAATATCGCAAATATATGTAATGTTTCTCAATTTTTCTTAGTTATACTATCCAATATACACTGCAGTGCATGAAATGTAGCAAACTTGGGGCAAAATAAAACTGAAATTTTAAATGTTCATAATTACCTAACTACTTCAATTCGAAACTTACTACTGAATTGGCCATTGAAGCCTTTTCCGAAAGAAGTAAAATAATTTTACATATTGTTTGTTTCATAAATATGTTTAATATTCATTGATTTGTAAAATAGGTAATAGGTTCATGTGTTCTTCCTTCTATTATCTCTTCGGAATCAGATATCTATCCTTATCTTTAATTCGTGCGTAGGTAAAATCTAATAGTTCTGATATGTTTATCTCCTGAAACTGCAGGAAAATAGGTTCTCTAACCTGGATCAACGAAAAAAGTTTACAGTTTAGAGACTTTGCTATGAAATTCTTGAGAAGGTAGGAATATATTTATTCATATCACATAATTATGAATCCCGATCAAAAAGTAGGTAGATAGTTATCTAGAAGTTGAATATTATTAGTGTCAATGCTTCGATTGGCGTGTGATGATTGAAACAATTAAAATTTTCCTTTTTATCATTAGATAACCTCAATATTTTTATTAATTTTTGATGAATAGCCTTTTTTTGAAATCTAAAAGCCACAAAACGTCATAAAATCTGCGGGACAGATTAAATTATATGTATTCTTAAAATATTTCAAATTCACCCATAATAAATTTTATCAACAAAAAATGTTAAAAAATGGTGGTTGCGCGTTATATGTTTAAATTAAACCAATCATATCTTATCAACAGGATATATAAATGATTCCCTACATATTACTCATCAATTTGATATTCAACAGGAAGCAAATCGTTATCGGGATAGATATAAACAAAGATGTTGGTTGCGGTTTTTCAGAATCGTTGATGTTCTAGTAAGAAAAAGTGCAAAACCGGCAACGTTGCATTGTTGTCATTCTACAATTGTCCATCTTACGAGTGCGCAGATGCTGGCAGAAGAAGACAGAGTTAAATGTTATTTAGCAATATGGCTGACACTTGTTGGTGCAGTAGAAATCTGTGACAAAAAAGTTCAGTAACGAAGTGCCTTAGAAAACATAAGTCTGAGAAAATCGGTCGTGTGGCTCTGTTATGTGTTCCAGTGAATATAGTGAATTTTTCGGGTTATCGAAATCGCGGTGGCGACAGTGCCAGAAGTGATGTTATCATTAGTGGACACTAGAGATGAGAACTGCAGTGAATCTCGATTATTTTTGTTTGAATTTTCGCAGCACTGGTGTTTAGTTTTCAGTGTCTTAAAATACTGGAGTTATGGATAACAATACATCGGCCGTTTTAGCGGAAAGGTAGGTCAAGGTTTGTTACCCTACATAAATTCACTTCACCGCTCCCATGACAGCTAAAGACCTACGTTATTGTTATGGATCTCACCTGTTGCGCGGGGAATGCGTAGGACGTTTGTGTTGACGTGCGTCTTTGATAGAACCGACTTGTAGGTATTGTTTAAAGATTATGCAGTCCAAAGAAATCAAAGTACCTACCTATCACTTTTTATTTGATACTTCGCAGGTACCTGTCACCTTTCTACAATATAATTAGTTATCTTGTTTTGGAGAAAATTGTGGCATTTGGGGTTGTTTGATATCGTTCCTCTTCTTTGTTTCTCACTTCTTCTGTTGGGTGATAAAATCTTTAAAATGTTTTATGGCATTGCAATATGTTTTTTTGGACTCTCATAAAATTTGGTGCAATTTTTATATGACTGAAAGTATTGGAACAAGTAGTTATTTTTGTCTTTTCCATAAATTTGTTTCACACCCGTGTTTATATGTACCACTACACAAAAACTTTTTTAGCATTAGGATTCCTGTTTCGTTAAACATCCAGTGTTATTTCGACATCTATTGATGATGATTTCAACTTTATTGCTTTAATGCTAAGAAGAGTATTCGACATTGTTTCTATTGATATCATAAGTTACCTTGATATCTTGAAATATTTTAAACTCTTTTAAATGCATTTAAGTATGTGAATCTTCTGCAATCTCAGGAGAATTTCAATTTCCCATGGAAAGAGTATGGAATGAATTTTAGTGACGCCCCCATCAAAATAAAGGGACTATTCGAAATTCCAGCCAAGCAATGAAAAATTCCATTGGCAGCATCCAATCCAATGTCAAATTCTATCATGGAAGAATACAATATACCTCCGTATGCGACTTTAGCTAGTTAACCAATAAATAGGCGTTTTAAAAATTCAGAGATTATGAGTGGTTTAAAAAAATTCTTCTCTCCTCCATTTGTTTTTTAAATGAATGGAATGCATTTTGCAACATTTTCTTTTAGTTATTTAGGGCTATATATTTTCTTGGAATTATAAAAGTAAAAATGTTGGTACTTATCTCCAAAGTTAGGGTAAGGAAGGTTCATAGCGGAAATTTTCCAAACTGAAGAAAAAAGATATGGAAATAAATTAAGAACAGCATATCTAAAATTCATGTTTCTGGTGCATTTTGGAGGGTGTATGGAATTGAAAAAAAAACGATTTTTGAAAGATTGTGAGAAGAATGTGTTGAATTGACCTGATTGTATTTCATTATTTGATTTTTCAAAATCATTAATGGACATTACCTAATCCTGAATGTCAGTTTCAGAGAATATTTTATCAACTATCTGATGAACTACTTCTCGTCATCATCATTATTCATTAGATTACTTTTTTCTTGTTAATTTAACTGGAAATTTGATTTCTATCGATGTTTGTTTACATATTAAATCGTTTAATTTAAAATATGGTTTGAATTCAATAAAGACAATCAGCTTAACCTTTGGACCTCTGTGGAAAAAAAAACTTTCAGGAAATACTATCCAGAATCTTTATAACTTGTTACCTATGTGGTAACACCCTATGTTTTGTACGAGTGTTAATCCTTTTCGCTAATAAAGATGGTAGTCTATAACGTGGATAATGGACTTTTGACATAGAGACTCAATGGGGAATTACTCTAAGTCTCATAGAATCCCAGATAGAATTATTTAAGAAAATTTTAATATGTGTAGCCTATTGTGCTGTCAAAAAATAAAATTACAAAGTAAGAGAACTGTCCCGCGGAATATAATAAATGAATTATGGAAGGACAAATTACCCCGGAAGTTTGTTTTCAAGTTTTAGTGTGAGGCTCGGTGTGAGGCTCGGTGTGAGGTATACACAAATTACACAGTTCTGTTAATGTACCCAATTGCCACATAATATTTTCGAGAATATTTTTCATTTCGCAAGTATTTTTTTATAATGCTGAAACCGGCTGAAATCTCGGCAGACGCTTCATCTTCCGGTTTTGCCTATTGCTGCAGTATGAGCCGATACGAGGGGTTAATTTTGATAAATATTTATTCGATGAAACTGGCAACTGGTTGCAGCCATTAGTTTCTCGAAGCTCGATATGTATCGGTGAGATGAAGTCGAGTACATTTTTGTCGGGTTTCAACAATTCAGTTGGAAGACTTACTTAGTTCGGCTGATATAAGAAAAGTACTATTTAGGGGGTTTTAATGTTTTTTTCACTCCGCCGCTATTAGTATGTACTTAGTAATTTTATGCATTTTTGCAGGTATTCAAACTTTGTGTATCTCATCAGACCCTCCAAATTGACTTATAGGTTTAGAAATGTCAAAAAGAACAAACATTATGGTAAAATTTAACCTTAGCTATGGAGTTCTGCTGCTCCCGAAACTATTATATAAAAAAAGTACTCTCAGTTTTGGATGCATCCAGAATTTGTTTAATTCCGTAAATAGAAAGTGCTAAAATCTTACTGAACTTAACCCATGTCGAGCGAGACATGTAAAAAATTATTTCCTCAAATATTTACTTGAATTGAATCATATTTTCCGAGATATTTCTTCATTTCTACAGTTCTAATTTGAGTGTTACCTATCTCTCGGAAATCGTAATAATTGTAGCATTTTTGTTGTTGTCGAATTATCCTTATAACCGTCCGTTGTTGAAATGAAAGAATTTAATTAAAACCACGTTGTGATCACAACAATCACGGGCATTGACGTGAGTAATAATATTTTATTCACACCAATTACCTTTTGAATAATATATTGTTTATGTATTATCAAAATATTTTGACGTATTATCACGTATTTACAGATTATTTACATTTAAGTATTTCCGTATATTTTAGAGTATTCGCTCGTTATTTCTATGTCTTTTCGAGCAGTGGCAATACGTCACAAAATATTTTCATGGATAACTTTTCCGTCGATCTCGTTTTTGAGGGAAAATCAACCGTAAGAACTTCGCTGAAAAGAATTAAGTAATCAGTGGCGGTATATATGGCCCACCTAAAAATGAAAATGATTTTCTCCAAAACTTTATTGAGAAAGACAATAACTTTGATATAAACTTGAACTAAAACATCTAATCTTTCAACAAAAAATTAATCTTCGAGAAATTCCAACATAAAATAGGAATAAACACTGTACGAAAAAAACCAGCAATTGGGCCATATTATCAACCCGGTCTGGAAATATGGCCCATACAAAATCTTACATGCAAAGCACAGTTTAAGAACATCAGTTTATGCAATAAATATAATTATTGAAGAAAAAACAGATTAACTCATACACAGTTGTAACATTCATAATCATCTGTGTCATCCACAGTCAACCCTACACATTTTTCATGATAATAAGTTTGACACCTTACACAAATGCGCATGTCCATCTGTTCGTCTTTCTGGCACACCGGACAATACCATGATTCCACGATTTTCCAGCGCACTCTTTAGTTTTGTTAAACTTGTGCTTTATCTTATTAATTTCACAATACCTAAATGCTTGGTGCCGTACTAATATTGGCGTAAGAGGTAATCCAATATCACAAAATCGAATGATTCTATCAACAAAATCATTTTCCTGCTCTGGAGTTAATACACTAGGACTCCCTAAGCGTTTTGTGGAAAGGCCTTTCTGAATATATCTTCTGAAAGTACGTCGCGGAATTTCGAATCTTGCACTAGCATTTCTTTGACTCTCGCCAGCTCGAACAGCGTCTAGAGCAGCCTCTAAATTATTTTGATCCCATTGTTTGCGCAAATTCCTACTCGTCTTGCCCATTTTGAAAACTGTAAAACAAATGCTCATGTAGAAATAATAGTAAAATGTGTATTGGGTAATATGGCCCGGGCCATAATTCCAACTAAGCATTTGGACCATATTACCAATTGTACTGCACACACGAACGATACGTAGAAAATAGTTCTAGAAAGTTATTTACGTCAAATGAGTATGTGATTATGGTGTACATACCTTCGAGTGTCGTTCATGCAAATTTTATCCTTGTCCTGACAGATTTGCCACTGTTTCGAGAAAAAACACTTGGCCTAACCTTACTATTTCATACGCTCCTCCTATGCTGGTACGGGAATTAAGCGGGAAAGCACATATTAGTCGGAAGATCGTACACATATTCACAGATGTCGTGTAAACTGTCGAAAGGAAACTGTTTACTTGAAGCAATTGAGAATTTAGCGCTAAGTTTGAAAATGGTCAGCACTGGGCCATATTTCACGCCGGGCCATATATACCGCCACTACCTTATGGTGTATTTTGCGCTCGAAATGCATCGCGTCGAGAATCGAGATGCGATTCTAACGAATTAAATTATATTTTGAATAATCACTCATAAATAGCATATCGAATTGAAAGGTTGAAAATAATTTATTTTATTAAAAAAAATTATGCATAGTGGTTGAGGAAAAAAGTTGAAACCAACGAAGGAACGTAACTCAACATTAACTAAATGCGCGTACCAAATTTCAACCCTATATTTTAAGTTGCTGGAAATGCCAATATGTACTATCAACCGAAATAATCGATTTTCCGGTCTCTTTACCTTGAAAAACATATCTATCGGCACCGCTTTAGACCCGCTAGAGTGCAGACCGCCAAAGATACAAACGAGTCGAAAACATCGAATTCTGATGGAGATATGATATTACAATGGCTTTTCCTTTTTTCCGGCTCGGAAAAGCATTTTTCCGGAAAATGAATCAATGGATCTTGTTGTACTTTTCAAGACATAAGTAATGGCCGCTACCCCACTCCTCTAGCCCCCACCGCTAATATAATTCACCGTTGATTG
Source organism: Cynegetis impunctata (assembly GCA_030704885.1). NCBI lineage: Eukaryota > Metazoa > Arthropoda > Insecta > Coleoptera > Coccinellidae > Cynegetis > Cynegetis impunctata. Next base: position 23,719 of record JARQZK010001525.1, on the reverse strand, counting down.
TGAATGCAGATTTTGCGTTGCGGAATACGTATAACCAGCTCGCTTGGAAAGTTGTTTAATAATTTTTAAATTATTAAAGAATTTTCCTTGTTCATTTTATGTAATGTATGAAATTGACCATGGTCAACAAGTATGTTTTTCATGATTTGATTGTTGTATTTTTCGTATTACTCTGCTAGCATCTTCGGAGTGCACTCTCGTGAGTATATCCAAAGTTTTTAAATCACTATGTTAGTGTGCCTTGGAATCATATACACCACTGTTGTAGAGCAGGAGGTACGTGTTTACGCGACGATTTTCTGCATTCTCGATCTAAGCGATGAATTGTTGGTACCCAATATATTTGGTGGGAGGGCGCTCTGGATTGTTATCCAGACAGTGTTTCTGATCACGATTTGTATTGGGGAACAATTAGAAATTTGTTAATTCACTCCGAGTCAAATAAGCTGCACTGATGAGATCTAATAAGATCGACACAGCTGTATGCAGATTTTGAGTCGGGATGACCAGTCAATTTCTATACCGTTAGATTGTGAATGCAGATTTTGCGTTGCGGAATACGTAGAATCAGCTCCCTTGGAAAGTTGTTTGATAATTTTTAAATTATTAAAGAATTTTCCTTGTTCACTTTATGTAATGTATGAAATTGACCATGGTCAACAAGTATGTTTTTCATGATTTGATTGTTTACAAATTTGTTCCATAAAATAATGACTACGTAAAGTAGGTTTATATTCCATTATATAGCGTGGCGATACGTTACAATCTCGTTATATACACTCTTGCGTCTGAATTTTAGGGTGCATTGACGGCTGAGTGGTCTGGGTACTGAAACCAGGTGCTGTATTTCTGGGTTCGAATCCCAGAGGTGACTCCTGGCTTTTTTATTTTTTTAAATTTACAATCTCGTAGGAGCTCTTGGCCCCATATTTCAATATTAATTATTTCAACTTGGATTAGTATAAGTACCTAGCATAAGTTATCACTTCTGTCGTGCGTTTCGACACGCACATGTTTCGTTTTTGCAAATTGTGGTCCTTCTATATTATCCGAAGGAACTTCGTTCCTATGTGTTCCATGACACCGTTTCCTTTTTATTAAGTATTATTAATTGAATTAACGGACAGCTGTATGTTCTTTAATGTATGTATGTATGTTTGGTTGATTGCATATATCTTTTATATTATATATTATGTTATCAAAATTGTTGTTGGAGTTTATGACGCATATATTAGGGTATTCCGTCAACAGTTGGTGCATGTTTGTGTTTTGATTTTAGAGTGTCGTTTATTTATTTATAGGTATATAGTGATAATTATATTTGTGCACATAAACAAAATTATTAAGTGAATGAAGTTGATGAAATATAGAAAAGAAAAAACTGACACACACTTTTTTTTGGGTTGTGTTTGTACTTTACAGGACAATGTTTTTATGAAAGAAATGTTTGCAAAATTGTATGGAAAAGTAAAAACTTTGTGTTCAAAAATCTCCATATAATAAGTGAGTGAGACAGAATCGCCAAACGTGACAATTAACTATGAATGTTTGTCGCTTAGATACGATCTAACATTCGATTACGCTGTCGATAAATCAGTCGACTTCGGAACAATGGGCACTATTTGAGAATTTTGCAATACTTTGATATTTCGACTCGAACGGGCATTTTATGTTGTGCGAGCGGAAATTACCACAAGTAACATCGTCACTAGAGTCTTGCAGAATATCCAGCGCTACAACTCACAGTTACAGAGAAGACTTAAAGTATTGATAGGAGAGAATATGTTGTTGCTGGATTTCAAATGTGCACTATCAGTAGAAACATCTTGATTGATTAACAGGAGTATTATGGTGTAAATGGAAAAGCTTTGGGTTGGTCTGATGACTATCTTGAGCATAGACAAAGAACAAAATTTTTATGGTATAGGTGTACCACATGACGGTATTTTGGGCCGTTGCTTTTCAGTTTTTATTTGGATGACATCAACTATGTACCTGACTCGCACTTTATTAATTCATTTATGAAAACACAAATGATATTGACATAAAATGGCGGCGGTTTGACAAATTTACCCAAATTTTGATAGAGTCCGGAAAGATCCCAGAGTCGCCAGACGTACCTACCTTATTTTCTCAGTAATAAAATTTGTGGGATTAAGTAGTGCTCGTATGTACTTTCAATGTATGGATACTCGCTATCTTGTGCCGACGGCCAATTTCCAGGTATCAGATGCTAAAGATGGAAAAAAACTCGACCTGCTTACCTTATTTTCTCACACTTGATTTTTATATATGATACTCAGGGAACCATTTCAATACCTTATGCAAGCTGCCAGACCGATCGTATGGGCCAAACATCCCGCCAGACACACATTAAGTGTGAGTATGAGCGAAATGTCATGATTCGCCCATTTTAAGCGCGATAGTGATTGACAATAGTACTAATTATTCGTAGAATTATTTTAAAAATTTTGAATTATGTACTTTTTGGAAAAATATTAAGTCAAAATATGAATTTTCATTTTGACAAGAACTTTTTTCTTATAACGTATGACATAGTAGATATCACTAGAAAAAGCATAAAGAATGCTGCAAAATGGCACCTCTTCCAGCTCTCTAGCTCAACTAGGGCAGCTCCTAGAGCAATTTCAAAAAAGTAAGTTTTCGGTTTTTGGCTGAAATTTTGAAAGTTCACACAACCATATTTTGGAAACGGTTTGAGATAAAAATTTGAAATTTGGTATTTTTCTTAGTTCCAGCGTCCACAATGAGTATTCCAAATTTAATCTAAAATGGTGAGGAAAATTGGGTGTGTTGATTTGACATGGAATGACCCTTTAATGACTAGGTATCTTGAGCATAGAAGACAAAGAGCAAACATTTGTATGGTATAGGTGTAGCACATGGCGGTATTTTGGGGCAGTTGCTTTTCAGTCTTTATTTTGATGACTATGATCAACTATGTAACTGGCTCGCACTTTATTAATTTATTTATTAAGACACAAATGATTCCATAAAAATGGCGGCGGTTTGAGTCCGGAAATCTGTGTGTATCACGCATCAAGAAAATTTCGAAAATCGTAGTCCAGAAAGTCTAAAATACATAAAGAAACTACTCCCGCACCTGAATGTCGACGTTCGATACGCTGCAATAGTCTATAGAAAAAGTTATTCCTATTGCTATTTGTATATTTATTTAGAACTATACCTACCTATATCGTACAGTAGGATTTCGTGAAATAAAGTCATCTCTATCATTATATTTCATTAGTTCTCGAACTAGTAGTCGAACTTAGATATATTTCTGTCACCTCGGATATCGCTAAGATGTTCCTTGTACTGTTTTTTGTCGAGTAATGTCTATATAGCGGTAATTCGACGAAATAAGCGTTTCCTCGCTGGGCTGCATAAAAGATGATGCGCTGAGCACTTAATCGATTTAATCTAGCGAGTGAAGATCACAAACAAGATTGGATGCATTTTACACTGTATTCGCACTCTTGATGATACATTATTTCATTAACATCCATTACAATTTCTATAAGTAGTTCTGTTAATTTATAATAATTAACCTATTGCTCAGTAATTTATAATAACATTAATTGCAAAACGAGAGCAGATAACTTAACGTGTAATATGTTAGAAGCAAGGTCGACATGGTAAACATGAAAAAAAATTGATATTATAACCTTAAATTTTATAATTTTAAATTACATCGAATTCTAGATCAAACATAAACGGCGTTTCGTATTGACAAAACGTGTAGAAATTGTCGTACTTTTGGCGTTATTCGAGAATTGAAAGCCCTAATCGCATGTACTCTAACACTGCCATACATTTGTGCAGTAAGGTAAAAATAGAAATAATACAAATGCAATTAATTAATAACAGCAACTGATTGTTCCATTAACACTTGATGGAACATTGTTAAAAATTGTAAATCAACTAAAGTAAAACACTGGGCTTGGTTCCTCTAAATTTACTATATTTACTCGACATATATGTTTCGTGATTTTAAACCATTGTCAAGAATTTTGCTAATATAACAGTCCATCTAATTATATTACTGCTTGAATAAGCAGGAATATTCTAAGATCTATTGGGTTATCAGAGATGGGTGAATTTCTGTAACTGGCCAACTTAATCTCTAGAGCTTCTAAAGGGTCCATCTTTCCTTTGTTCAATAACTGCAAAATATCTCCAGCCTATTTAAATCTATGAAATTGCTCCGCAAGCATATGTATCCAAGCATTAATTATTTAGATCAAGAAAAATTGTATGCAATTAACTTTTTCTCCAAATTGAATTAGGTAAAATATTTGCAATAGGTTGAAAAAATACAATACATGAACTATTGGTATGAATAAAAAAAATCGAGTTCCTTATTGGTCAATAATAAGGACAGACGAATAATCCTTCAAAAATTTGAAGTGTATATAAATTAAAATGTACTCAATGTAAAGATTTTCTATTGGTAGAAAGGTCGGTACATTACTTATTGGATCAACATAAAAAATCAATAATCCAAAGTAACTACGTCACTGTAAATTCCAGAATAATGCATAAAATTTTTTTTTATAGATTTAAATAACACCGAGATATTACTTGTATTGAATAGATGAAGCAGGATGGACCTTTTAGATACTCTAGAGTAGAGATTACGTCAGCCTGCTCCAGGAACTTACTCATCACTAATGACCAAATAGACCTTAGGATATCCCCTCTCGTTGAAGCAGTAACATGAGTAGATATAGATTGTTGTTGCATTTTCAAAATAGTTAGATAACTATTTGATAATGGATTGATAGCCAGAAAAATGTATGTCTAGTAAATATAGCAATTTTAGTGAAATCGGGCCAAGTGTTTTACTTTAGTTGATTTATAATAAAATTAATGCCTACTGCATCCTTTAACACAATATCATAACATTGTTAGCTGACAAATTTACCTCTGCTTTCTTTTTGGTTGGTCCATAATTTACATTGTTTTGTCTGTCTGTATATGTGAGTATTATTCATTAATATTTATTTGCCGAGATAGGCGTGGATTTTCGTATATAATAAATACGCTGGAAAATTCATTTGAAAAATCGAAAATCAAAGATTTCTCGAATCAGTCTCTCAGCGAAGCTAGTTTTGTGCAGAAACACGCATATATGGTGGCCACTTACAGGTGTGAAGTTGAAGTATTCGGCGTTTGACGATTCTACTTGACCTGAAGAGTGATACATATCGATTCCTATAGATGGCGATGCGATGTGTTAGTAATATAATAATAGTTCTTCATTTCAAAGTCATCCCAATACAACGGTAACATTGCAACAAAATGATACAGAAATAGTGTCAAAATTCCACATGATTACAATTTTGCCAGCATATACTCCTCATCACTATGGAGTTTCAACTTCATAATTATATCATGTATCAGTTTTTAAGTAATTTGTTATTCGTTCGTTTAATTGAACCTGGCAATTTTTTATAATATTTTATCATTACATAGAAACAATTTTTTTCTGTCATACTTAGTCTTTGTTGTGGATATATATAATTCACTGTTCTGGTGTTATAGAACTGTTTTTTATTTTCGCAGTCTTCGAATAATTCTCCATTTTAAAAAAAGTACAACAAACATTCCTGGATCTAAACAGCATAAACAGTTAAAATTTTGTTTTTTTTTTAAATTACCTCTTTCTAAGTATGACAGTTTCAGCATGATTCTCAAACTCTTTTTTTGTATTATGAAGATTGAATTTAGGTTTGGATGCTCCATAAAATATATATCCATACCTAAATTTAGCTTCAAATGTAGCATGGTAAACTGACTTTAAAAACTGAAATTTAAGTATTGTGATGTAACTCATAGACCATAGCATACTTTATTCAAATTTATGTTTTTTCCAAGATAAATGTTCGTCCATATGCAGACCCAAAAATTTGGTAGAATTTGGTTACCCATTAAGGTTATGGTATAATGGAGTATTGTACCTTTTATGCTGAGCATGAAAAAGTAATATATTTGTTTTTTCTGTATTTAGCAATAGTTTATTGCTAGAAAGTGTTAGCATGTCATTGGGGCTTTTTTGAGTTCTTATGAGGTGATTCTTAATGTTCGATATTATTGTTCACTCGTGGATGGATGGGACACTATCGAAGTGCTCTTTGAAGAGCGGAACAGTCTGTGTAGTACTTGCGTCGTGTATCGCATGGGATTTTTATTTGTCCTAGCTAGTTATTTGTTTCAAATAATGATAATTAGTCTACTAAGTTACTATAAACGCTTGCTTAAACTGAAAGTGAACTGTATGTCTAGGAATGATAGATTTTTATTTTTGAAGTTCCTTACGGCAGGCTTGGAGGAGATAGGGATTTCGCTGCGGGAGCAAACTGAAAAATATGCGAGACTAAAAGTGTGACAGAAGAAGACTGACGAAAGTCACGCTTTTAGTTAACACAAGCGAATTTTGTATACCTTTCTCTTTCTCACTTTTTCTTTCCGCTCTCTCATCCCTTCTCTTTCTGATCCCACTCCGCCAGGTCAATCGCCAATTCGCTAATGCATTATATGTACTCATTAATTCATGTACAAGCAACTCGAAAACGTCTGATGTGAAACATCGAAATAATTTTGCATAAGTTATATTCATAAAAGAACAGATTACGATAGGAATCAGATATGGCATAATGAAAAGATAAAGTTTTACAAATTTGTTTCATAAAATTATGACTACGTATTGTAGGTTTATATTCAGTTATATAACGTGGCGATGTGTCATCCTTTCGTTATTTACACTCTTGCGTCTATTCTTTACATTACGTTGACGACCGAGTGGTCTAAGTACTGAACCGAGGGGTTAACCGCGCTAGGAAATCATGTACACTAAAATACTAAATTGCATAAAATTGCAAAAAATTGCATAAAATAGCAAAAATTTGCATAAAATTGCAAAAATTTGCAAACATTTGCAGTTTCAGAAAATGCCAACAAAAATTTCAAATAATGAAACGAAAAATTTGAAGAAAAATTACAAAATATTGTATGAAATTGTAAAAAATTGCAAAAAAATGTCAGGAAATTCATAGAGAAATTCCAAAAAATTTTACAAATTTAATAATGAAACTAAAAATTATATATATACCTAGTTAAAATGTTCAAATAAACAATAGCATAGGTATACAGGGTGTCCTAATTGCCATGGGCCACTATTGCTATCTCGGTAACTATAAGAACTACAAGGTTGGTCAATTTAGAAAAAATATGCAGATTTTGGAGGACATTGAAAATCTAGTTTCGTATTTGAAAAACAAAAATTCTATCTCGAGCTACGGGGGTTTTTCGAAAAATTGCTCAAAATTTTTTTGATTTGAATATCTCAACAATTATAATTTTTACAAAAAATTAGTGAAAAGAAAAATTTATGCATTTCAGACGTTCTTCAATTTGGTATTTTTTAAGGAAATTTGGTTCGTCTAGTTTTCGGTATAATACCATCGAGTTACTTTTTTAAAATACGGACCTGTATTTTTTTTCCATTTCTCGAATTAACGATGTATCACATGTTCATATTTGTTTACGTTTTAATGATAAAAAGCTAAAATTAAAGCTGTATTGAGTTTAAAAAAAATGAGAACATCAGAGGTGGCTTAGCTTAGACTACCAATAAAACAATTGCCTATTTTAATAACATAAGCAGACTGTTGCAGCGTGTAATGAAAGAAACTGTTTATTAAGTTTTTAAACATTCAAACTTTTTACCATTTAATTAAATTCAAGTTATGTAATTAACCTTAAAACTTCCATATTTTCTAAAATTACTTTTGTCAAAATTCAAAGTGGATGATATATACCTAATGCAATAGCTTCATCTTTCCCATTCTCTGCCGTTACAGTTGTTCCCCATTCTGAAGGATCATTAAATGATCCGTATAGTAGCAAATTTCGCTCTAGCTTTGTAAAAATTATTCTATTCGGTAAGCGCCTTTCGGGGTACGAATTTTGATACATTTGAAGGGCTCTTTTAGCACTTCGAAATGCTTTTGCATAACAAAAAAATAAATCTAATTTTTCACCATTGGAAAACGCTACCATGTTGGTTTAAACCTACTTTGACACGACACATGTATTACGGATCATAGGCTTTTATAAGCAATTGTTTCTCTTTGCTCTATGATAAAATGAAAAAAGTGCCAAAAAACTTCAATACTAGTTTTATACCATTTGAATACAAACGAATATGGACATCTGATACATCGTTGAAATCAGCAAAAAAAAGTTTTTTTTAATTTGGAATGAAAAATGCAGGTCCGTATTTAAAAAAAAAGTTGAATGTGATATCTCGAAAACTAGACGAACCAAATTTCCTTAAAAAATACCGTTTAAATTGCAAAAAATTTTTTCCTTACCAATTTTTTGTAAAAATTATACTTTTTGAGATATTCGATCAAATAGTTTTGAGCAATTTTTCGAAAAAGCCCCGTAGCTCGAGAAAGAAATTTTTAAAAAAAAATCTGAAATCGGATTGTCAATTTCCACCGAAAACTGCAAATTTTATCTAATTTGACCAACCTTGTAGTTACTATAGTTACCGAAATAGTGGACATAGCAATTAGGACAACCTGTATATGTAAAAGTTATTCAAATTTTTTTTTCAGTTGTTTAAATACTGTACGAGTATTTATGCGAATACGGTCTTACGGTGCCCTTGAGGAGCTTGGGACCAAAGAAAATGAAATTTTCCTCAACTATCTTCCCGATAACTCTTCCTATATACCATCTGAGTAGTAAACAGCGTAATAATTTTCTAGTGATTTGATCTCAAAAGGTTGTGAATAGGATCAATTGTTTTTGTATTTAAAAGTTAAAAGTTTATTTTATACTGTGGTTGATTTTCATTGAGTAAGCAGCATAAAATTGTTTTTCTTATAGTAACAATTTTTTGTGGAATATCAAATGATGACGCATTTTATCAAAATTTAGGATATCCTTATCAGGACGTGTGGAGATATCTTCAATATTCAAATATTCTTTGAACAGAGATATTTCTTCTTAATTGAAATTTTCATCGATCTTTCCATGTGCAACCTGCCCATCACAAATAAAAGTCGTATCAAAATTTAGGTAATTCTTGTGGACATCAGTCCAATGTTCCCTAGCATTCAGTTTGTACGCGATAACGAACTATAGAAAATATAATATCATGAATATTATGGAAGTTTTCAAAATATTATGAAATTAATGCAAAAATTCCAGAAAAGTCCACAAATTGTTGACAAAATTCCGAAAAATTTTCATAAAATTGCAAAAAATTGCAGAAAATTGCAAAAAATTGCAGAAAATTACAGAAAATTGCAGAAAATTGCAAAAAATTGCAGAAAATTGCAAGAAATTGCAGAAAATTGCAAAAAATTGCAGAAAATTGCAAAAAATTGCAGAAAATTGCAAAAAATTGCATAAAATTGCAAAAAATTGCATAAAATTCCTAGACGTTGTACACCAAAATTGCACCGCGGTCAACCCCTCGTACTGAACCCTGGTGTGCCGTATTTCTGGGTTCGAATCCCAGAGGTTATTCCTGGCCTTTTAAATTATTTTATTTACAATCTCGTAAGAGCTCTTAGCCCCACATTCCAATATTAATCACTTCAACTTGGATTAGTATGAGTTATCACTTCTGTCGTTCGCCCCGACACGCACATGTTTCGTTTTCGCAAATTGTGGTCCTTCTATATCTATTTTACTTAACAATTCGAATTATTATTATTGTTTTTTGTTTCAAATATTTTTCATTTTACTTTATTTGTTATTCTCTATAATACTAAATTTCCTAAATAGTTTTATGTACTTCAATAAAAACCAATCAGCAAAATTATTTTATTTACAATCTCGTAAGAGCTCTTAGCCCGACATTTCTTCATTTATTATTTCAACTTGGATTAATATAAGTTATCACTTCTGTCATGCGCCCCAGACACGCACACGTTTCGTTGTCGCAAATTGTGTCCTACCTGGTGTTCCATGACACCGTTTTCTTGTTTATGGATTCTTCAAGTGATCGTTTCCTATTTATGTTTTATTATATATTATAATTTGTTCTCGGACCAAAGGTCGCTTGAAATTAGAACATACGGTGACCCGTGGGATCATAGATATTCGAACCCTGCTGAAGACCGTCTAAAATCCGAGCAATCCGTCCTCTAAAAAGTAAGCATTAATATGTCTAATTTTGTTCCAGGTCCGCGTCAAGTGTAGTGAATGGGTCGCCGCGACGCACGACGCCGCACTCCCCGGGAGCCACCAGACCCACTTCTCTGCTCGACTCGCATCTTCACATAGTTCACCTAGTGGTCAATCGGGACGACAAGGGCTATGGCATGAAAGTGTCCGGCGATAATCCCGTCTACGTGCAGAGCGTCAAAGAAGGTGAGTCTGTAAAAACTGCAGATTATCTTTAATATATCGACGGGTATGTATGTTAGGACACATAAATAGCCTTGGAAGGTTATTTCATAATTTTTCAATTATCAGATGACTTTACCAAGGAGAGTCGAGTGATCATTTTGGTAATTTTTTCATTTATCAAATGACCTTCGTTATTTTAATTCGATCGGTATAAACGGCTTAAACTAGCAAGTAGGTTTCACATAAATATGATGAACATTGCGAAGTGTTCGTAGAGCGCTGTCTCTCGTGGTGGCGGCCGGAATATGCACTATATTAGGGCTTCCTGGCATAGACGATTGGAAGAGAGATTTCTTTCTTACACATATGTTTGGTTTGCGCCGAGGTTTCTTTATTTCTAATCCTAGAGATGGGTAATGTTTCCTGCGCTTATGAACCATAGTTTAGCTATCATTGAATATCAGTAATAGAACAAGAAGAGATTTGGCGATTCCCTCGATCTACTGGAAGTTCTATATATTCAGATTTTCGAAATAAACTTATTCAAAAAATTGAATCTACTTATGTTCCACTGAGGAATTAAAAAACAACTAAGTATTTGATTATTGTGTTTGTAGAGTAAATAATTAATTCTGACGGCTGACAGAAAGATATACTAAGCTTCAAAGAAACGTTTACGATTAGAACAAATCTAGCCCACTTTGGAAACCTATAGGAGTTAACTATTAATTTTCTTTAACAAACATTCTTATGCAGTTTATATATCTTCTACAATAGGCATGACGACAGTATCAAAAAATTGTCGATTTAATGGTTTTAGGAGAAAATTCATACTAAAAAAAATTTTAAACAATGCTTTAGTTTCATTTAAAAAATTCAGATTACTAAGATTTTCAATAAAATAAAACATTAAAATACTGCAATCGGTCATTCTGACTGAAACACCAATCACAGCGCATGACGTCACGCTTAGGTAAACTCTGCTGTCAGTACTCTCATTCACTGTGTTGTGAATAATACTGATTACGCATTTGGATTGATTTTTTATTATTTTACGTGTGATTTATCGACTCCATTCTACTATAACAATGGAACCAAGCTTTGTTAAGGCAAATAGCTCAAATTTTCCTAGGATTAATGTATTAATGTTGGGCGATTTCCTCCCAACAAATGAAGAATTTTGCTCGTCTGAGTTTAGAAACGTGAGAACTTCCTTGTAAGTAAATTGTATTTGTCTTTACCCTGGATACATCCAATTTAGATATAATCAAACCCGTTTTGAACTCGTGCGAGTTTATTTTACTTTCATAGGTTATTTTTACAATAAACTTGTCATTGTTTATTTTTGAGGTTAGCTCCCTCACAGCTTGTAAGTTGCCATTTCAGAGTTAATAATATGTTAAGACCCGATAAAACAACTACATTTCTGTAATCAATAAGCACCTACTAGGTAGTACTAGTAGTATTTGTCCTCATAGAAAACACCAAAAATCTGATAAATCACCAAGTCAAATGCATTTGTTCTAATTAATTTTGGTCTTAAAGACCATCATATGGGGATGATGCAATCAGTTGTGTGCAACTGAAACGGGAAGGAAACATTTGTGCAGTAAAGTGCAAGATTTGCCCATAGCAAATATATATACGGGTTTCAACGTGCGAGCTTAAATCACTTATTTCTTATTATTTTCTTGTTTGGAACATGTACAAATACTTTGTTGGGTGTTCTTATTGATGTGTTTTTACACTGCGGTACTGCACACCACTTATAATTTTTGGAATTCATTTTTATCACACTAATTAATTTGATGTTTTGTTTACTTTCTCCACTACGCATAGACACAATAATATGTTTACCTAAGCGTGACGTCAGACCGACGCCATGACACATGCGAGCTGTTTTCGCGCGCTTTTGAAATAATATTAGAAGAATGCCTTTAAACTTCGTTAAACTTAAGTTGATTACTGAAATGAAGGTTTTTTTGTGAATAGTAAATGTGTACCCGCATTAAGGAAGAGTATTTCAAAATCTTTCGTCACGCCTATTCTCCTAGTATCGTGCGTTCCATATGCTTAGTACCATCTCAGTGATTGAATCGAAATTCCCTTTACAGGTGGCGCTGCAGAAAAAGCTGGTTTGCACGCAGGAGACAAGATCATCAAGGTGAGTGATTACGTTTTTCAACTATTTAGATTTCTAATAAACTTTTTTCTCGGTTACAGGTCAATGGCGTCAACGTTATGTCCTCCACTCACACAGATGTTGTTGGCTTGATAAGATGTAAGTGATATTTTTTTTTTACTCTATGTGTAGGACCTATGGTGTAATTCCGAACGACCAATGGGCTGTAAAACATTCTACATTACCCAACTAATTAATTATTCGAACCACAGAACCTTTAAGACATATACACATATCCATATCTAATCCAGGCTTTGAACCCAGCACGCCTGCACACACAGATGGTCAACCTAACTCTGCTCCAAAAGGCTAGTGTAATAAGTAATGATATTCAAAACTTAAAGTCTATCCCTAACGAATGCCGCCTACTTGACGAACGATATTTTTTTGGCTGCTTAAAATGTAATATTGTATTGCTGTGAATATGTATATATATATATATATATATATATATATATATATATATATATATATATATATATATATATATATATATATATAAATTTAAAGTCTGAACCCCTTTCACGTCAAGAGCCACCCCTTCAAAAAATTCAAATTCAAGAGGGTTCGAGAACACTTCATTTCAAAAGCTGTTTTCATTGTCTATTATTAACAGTTCATTTTTTTTTAATTTCAAGCGATTATCTTTTGAGATACCTGCCGAGGTTGCGGTGACAGAAAACAGAAGCGGTTGTGAGAAAACGATGCCATTCAACGAATGTATTCTTCAAAATGTCCTCCCCTGCTTCCAGATAATAGTACAATCGATTTTCAAAATTTTGCCGGAAAAAGATTTTTGACGTGATCAAACGACACTGCGATAATTCTGTCTTGAAATTCATGAACATATTCAGGAGGTTTGCATAAACCTAGGACTTAATTGGCCTCACTTAAAGAAATCTGAAGGTTTAAAATCTGGCGATCTAGCTTGCCGGAAAAACAAGTATTTAAGAAACCGCGTACTCGTACGTGATGGTGCCGCACCATTTGTTGAAAGAAAAGTTGTTATTCTTGGAATTATTTGAAATAACTATCGCCTGTCAAATTGTCCTTAAAAAAAAGTGACCCGATGTGACCAAACGTTAACTTTTCAATAAATTGTTTTGTCAAATCTCAATCGTCTTTTATTGCAAGTAAACGACAAATAATTTATATATGTACATAAATATATATATATATATATATATATATATATATATATATATATATATATATATATATATTTATATTTATATATATACATATACAGTACAACTTCAGTTGTTCGGACACTCGCTAAAACGGACACTCCAGTAATCCGGATTGCTCTGTAAACCGGACATTTTCAAAATTTTACCACTCTAAACCGGACGTTAAAACGTTATGCAAGAAAACCATAGTTTGACGCGATTTAAAGATTGTGGTCATTTTTGCATTCATTTTATTCTGAGTCGTACTTAAGAACATAGTTATCTTTTCTGTTGGGGATGGCTCCAAATAAAAGGCCCCACAAAACATTAACACTCAGGAACAAATGAGAAATATTAGACAGTCTAGATAAATCCGGAAGTATCCGTCAAACGGCAGCAAATTTTGGCGTGCCTAGATCCAAGATTTTTGACATAAAAAAAATAACAACAAAATAAGAAACTTTGTGTCAAAATCATATCAAGGACGCTGCGAGGTCATTATCATTATACATTCAATGGACAGAGGAAAATGATTTTCCAATGCAAGACATATTGCTACTCAAAAGACTAAAAGAAAAAGTATTTGAACTAGCCAAAAACAGGAGCATTCAAACCAAGTTAGACACCTTTTTCCCAAAAAAAAATGCAGTAACTTACACAGTTTAAGTTATACCTACATAGGTACATATACTGTAGTTTTATAGTTTTTTAACATTGGAATGATTTTTTAAGCATTTACTTTTTTTTTATATAAGCACTTTTACCAAGTAAAGGTATTTTTGTATGCAATTTTGCGATTTTTAATCAAAAAATGAATAGTCCCAGTAGTCCGGATACCTCGATAATCCGGCATTGACCGGAACGATATGTGTCCGGATTACAGAAGTTGTACTGTATATACATACATACATATATATATATATATATATATATATATATATATATATATATATATATATATACATACATACATACATATATATATATATATATATAATATAATATATATATATATATACATATATATATATATATAATATATATTTATATATATATATATTATATATATATATATATATATATATATATATATATATATATATAAATAAAAACTATTTTCGGAATAACATGGAAGAATTCGGTGGAGCCACCTCCAAATTGCTCAGATGTTTGCTCTTTCAATTGTAATTTCTCGTTTTTTAATTGAGATTTTATTGTAGGTATTTTAAAATATCTTTTCTCTCGCCCGACTTCGAATGACTGTATTTTGACGAATTCCCTGAAAGCAGAGACTACCTGTAAGATACACATTCGTTTACACACTACTAGGTGGAGTATATCTGAATTTCTTTTCAAAACGTGAAATTATTTAGTCTCTCAAGAAACATATTTCCTTTGTATCGGGCCGTGTGGTTTAACCAAGTGTAAAACCACTGAAATTTACTCTTTTTACTATATTGGAATAAGGAATTTTGGAAGCCATAGTTCCTTTGATTCAACAAGTATATTTTTGGTACAAAGTTACTTATTTACCTATTTATTCATTTTTACATACACTGTTTAACAGTATAAATTCTAATAACTAAACAGGGAAAAAACAAAAAAAATGGGTATGTGTACTTATGTACGCGCGTGAGAAGTTATACTTCTTATATATTACTATGATACGAAAGGTTTTGTATTGACAGCGTTGAGATATCGTGTAAATACAGCATCTATGGTGAGCGGTTTAGCGGGCAGCTTCAACCTGTAACTTTTGTGTTACAGTGATGCGCGCTCAAACCTGTGACTTTTGTGTTACAGTGATGCGCGCTCAAACCTGTGACTTTTGTGTTACAGATGCGCGCGTATCTTAAAATTTCAGCCTCATCGCGCCTAAAGAAGTATAACTTCAAAAACAACCGATACAAATCGAAAAACATAGGAAGTACACGTAGGCTACTGAAACTTTCTTTTTTCAATATATACCGTGAGAATCATTTCAAGGTACACATAGGAGAATCCAATGAAAAATGTATGCTCTATTTCAAGGTATACATAGGGAAAACAACAGTACAGTTTAACTGTCGTTGCTTAGCGATATTATTGATACGTCGCAGTTGTCATAATTGCTTTGGCTTTCAAGGAAGTAGTTAATCTTATTAACTATGTAAGAGTAAGTCATGACACGTAGGAGTTAGCTTAACAGCAATGAAAGGAAAATAAAGACTGAAACGAAGAAAAACACTTTTATTTATCAAACATCTCATCCGAGATTCGGAGTTAGAGCACCATACAAAATCAATGAAAATAAGACAATACATGTGGTAACTAGTGTAGTTGAGAACAGCAGTGTAAATTCAGGAGCAGTAGCTCTTAACAAAAAACATTCGAAATAAATGAAGGTCAACTACTTTTAATTCTTGGTAATTTTGGTACTTGTATGATCTAAATTTTTCTTTGCGTACAATTCGCATCACCGAACTTTGTGAAATGGAATGGGCAGCGGCTACTGATCTTGATTTTATACTGCTGTTCTCGACAACACTATTTATTACATCTTTTCTCTTATTTTTATTGATTTTGTATGGTGCTCTAACTCCGGATCTCTGATGGGATGTTTGCAAACAGCCTGTGTTCTTAAATTTTGCTGTTATCTTTGATATTGTTCTTATGGACGGAACCGGTCTCTCAGGATATTCAACACTAAAATGATCTCTCATTTGCCTTAAACTAAAGCCATTGCAGTACCAATCGTAAGGGCGAATCTTTTCTTGTAGTGTGCAAATGTACATTTTCAAACTTAATATGATAAGAAATGAAAGTTATCAACAATCACGTCTGAAGTACTTCAAGTTGTCAAGTTTAAAAATCATCATATTACCATAGCAACAACTTGATATACTATATTTCCTATATTTCCTATACCTTCAAATGGCGCAAACATTTTTCATTGGATCTAATGGCAATGGTTTTTCTATGTATACCTTGAAATAATTCTCTCTGTATATATATATATATATATATATATATATATATATATATATATATATATATATATATATATATATATATATATATATATATATATATATATATATATATATATATATATATATATATATATATATATATATATATATATATATATATATATATATATATATATATATATATATATATAGATATATATATATATATATATATATATATATATATATATATATATATATATATATATATATATATATATATATATATATATATATATATATATATATATATATATATATATATATAAATCGCCAATATACCGGTTGCAATGCACGAAAGAGTCCACATCAACTTCAGAAATCGGCTACAACAGTGCATCGACAGCAACGGCAGACACTTGTCAAATATGCTTTTTAAGACATCTTAATTTAAAACTTCCCATGTTAATGCTCGATACGGCTCGATACTAATAATAAAAAAATAAAATGTACAATTTATACTTTTATTTTTTACCTTTAAAAAATTGCCGAACCCTGTAAGTATGTATAATATATATATATATATATATATATATATATATATATATATATATATATATATATATATATATATAGTTCAAATATTTGAATAACTATGAATGTCATAGTGAAACGTCAATTTATTAATTAAATCGAGTTTTTTAAGATTCAACCAGCCTGTTATTGCTAATAATTATCAAAAGATTATATATATATATATATATATATATATATATATATATATATATATATGTTTATATATATATATATATATATATATGTATATATATATATATATATATATATATATATATTTATATTTATATATATATATATGAAACAAGTAAACAAAATATACAACGCTATATGATGCAAAAAGAAAATACCAATTATGCAGATTTTGAAACATCCCCTAATTTCAGAAACAAAACAGTTAAATATATCTAGCTTGCTCTCCAAAATATGAAATTGTTCGCACATCATGTGCAATGGAGGGAATCTCTAGACAAGACAATAGATCTCTTGGTTCAAGCTGTTGGAAGGTAGAACATCAATTTGCTTCTGGAAGACGCACTAGGGACGTTATGCTCCAGACACTGTTTGAATGAAAGCTTACACTCACATGTGCATCACCTGTATTCGTATATGCGTATTGTTATGTGTTTTGAAAGGCCATCCTTCAAACGCAGGCACCATGTTCAGTTTAAGATACAGATAAATTCAATATAAGAATTAGAAACTATTTATTTTTCTTCTTTTTAGTATAGCAATATTCTAGTGAATTTTATATTGCTATAATTGGTCATTTAGGTATTATAGATTCAATATATTCTGATAAAAACTCAGTCATTCTTAAAATTTTTTTTGCCTCAAAAATTATTAAAAGAATTAACAATGATCCATCAATGTCCCTCTTTAGTTACCACAAACTAATTTAATTAATTTTGCATGCATTGATTATGTTCATTATTAGTTTATATTTTTATAATAATTAAAAATAAAATATTAATTTTCGAAACTCAAAACAAATTATCTAAAATTCTATTACAATTTCTTCTTCTATTTATTTTTTCATTTAATTACTCCGAAACGTTTTTGATTTATTTCATTGCGCCTGCTATTCAATTCATAATATATATCGAAAGAAACCCTCAACTGAACGTTCCATGACACCTCTCATCTTTTTCTGTCTCTTGGGTGCATATAATTTACTATATCAAATGGCTACATTCAGGATTTCAAGAATCTTGTTGTGACGATCAAAGTTCTCCAGAACCATATAAAAATCTAGATAATAAAGAGCAACTGAAAGGAAACTCATCAAGTTTTAATTAGTACAGTAATGAATATTCTCGATATAATAATCAAAGGAAAGGATAATTAAAACTCGGATGCTCATAACTTCACGAAAGTTGGTTTATATATAAGTCGTTGAAAAATTAATTGATCGGATGATGGGTATAATATAAATACGGTTTGACACTTTAGTTTCTTTTCCGTCACCTGAACGTTTTCAAGGTCTCGACACCTTCCCGACGAATCAACGACTCGATTATTCCTCGTTCTGCCACCCCGCAGCTGGCTCACCACTAACATCAGGTTTATATCTGGGACACAGGATGTAAACAAGGACTTGATGATGTGGAAAATCGAACGATGGGAAGGGACGGGCCAATTCACAGGGCGTTTGAAATTTTTAAGGCACTAAAATTGAAGTAGTATTTCAAATGAAGAGTAATGATTTGGTACGAGGCTAGGGTGAAAATTTAAATAACATTTCTTGAAAGCTGTAATCATCAGAAACTGTAATATATTTTCTAAAGTCGGTGATCTATTTTGATTTATATGATTTACGTTATGCAAATCGTCGAACTTCTCGTTATTTACAGGACCAGTGGGTGCTTTGCTCTTGTTGTTTTTTCTCAAGTTCTTCACAACTCTGCATTAAAACAAGGGCTTATTGATGTAGAAAATCGAGTTATTGAAAGGTATGGGCCAATTGAGAGGGCGTTTCAAATTTTTCAAGATATTTAAAATACGTGTTTATGTTAGAATAATGAGAAAGTACGAGGGTAGGGTGAAAATGATAACAACATTTCTCAAAAGTTGTAATTTATCAGAAAATGTGATCGATTTTTTCATATCGGTGCTCTATTTTAATTTATATAATTTACGTTATGCGAATCTTTGAACTTATAGTTATTTACAGGACCACTTCTGCCTTGCTTTTGTTGTTTTTCCTAAACTTATTCACATGAAACCTGGAATAAATTAGGGTGGAAATCGAGCGATATAAAGGAACGGGCCATTTCACCAGATGTTTGAAATTTTCAAGCTTCTGAAGTTGAACAAGTAGCTAGGTATGTCAAATGAAGAATAATGATTAAGTACGAGGGTAAGGTGAAAATGAAAACAACATTTCTTGATAGTTGTAATTTATCAGAAAATGTAATAGATTTTTTCAAATCGGTGCACTGTTTTAATTTATATCATTAACGTTATGCCAATTCTCGTTATTTACTGGACCAATAACTGCCTTGCTCTTGTTATTTTTTCTCAACTGATTCACATGAAATCTAGAATTAAACAAGGCTGGAAAATCGAGCGATATAAAGAACGAGTAACAAGTATGTCAAATGAAGAATTAATGATAAAGTACGAGGGTAGGGTGAAAATTAAAACAACATTTCTTAAAAGATGTAATTTATCAGAAAATGTGATAGATTTTTTCATATCGTTGCCCTATTTCGATTCATATCATTTACGTTGTGCGAATTGTTGAATTGCTCGTTATATACAGGAGCAATAACTGAGTTGCTCTTGTTGTTTTTTCTCAACTAATTCACATGAAATCTGGAATTAAACAAGGCTGGAAAATCGAGCGATATAGAGAACGAGTAACAAGTATGTCAAATGAAGAATAATGATAAAGTACGAGGGTAGGGTGAAAATGAAATCAACATTTCTTAAAAGTTGTAATTTATCAGAAAATGTATTAGCTTCTTCACATCGCTGCTTTATTTTAATTCATATCATTTACGTTGTGCGAATCGTTGAACTTCTCGTTATTTACAGGACCAATACCTGAGTTGCTCTTGTTGTTTTTTCTCAACTTAATCTTATGAAACCTGCAATAAAATAAGAGTGTTATGAAGGGACTAAAGGACTAAAGGAAATTTTCAGATTCTGAAATTGAACAACTATGTCAAATGAAGAATAATGATAAAGTACGAGGGTATAATGAAAATGAAAACAACATCTCTCAAAATATCTTAAGTTTTTAAACGCACATCAAAAAGTTTTGATAGATTTTTTAATATGGATGCTCTATTTCAAATTATATCTTCGTAACGTGAATCGTCGAACTTCTCGTTATTTTCAGGACTAATATCTGCGTCACTCTACAAGCTATATACTGTTAAAGAGAAGAATTTTTTGCTAAATCTGGCTGTAGTTTCTTCACTTCGTCACACAACGCTTGAATAAACTAAAGTACTACTAGTCTTTGACCGCATATGCCTTTAATTTGATGCACTTCTTTGTACTGAAAAAATTAGTTGACAATCAAGGACAAAATCGATTTTATTGGATAACCTACAGGTATTACTCTCTTGGAGAATGTCAAATTAACGGATAATTGAAAATTACCGTTTAGTTTCATAAAGCATAAAAAATATTCAAGAATTTTTTATGTTAAATCGGACCACTGAATTTTAAGCTTTAAAAAGCGGGATTTATGTTTTATAAGCTTTATTCTTATTATTCAGCATTATTTATCTACTTGTTCTTCTCCCGCATTTAATATTACGGAAAATATTTAGTGTACATTTACATTATGTGAGACGTTCAAGGATTTGTGGTAAATCCTAATCTGATTAATCTAAGTGGTAACTGATACCACTAATGGAAATGGCATATGTGATTTTGTGATAAAATTTGATGAATCAATGAATCCCAATTCGTCGGATATGGTACATGGTAAAGTGTAAAAAATTGTTACTTCTGGTGAATATCGTGTGTTTAGTTATCTGAAAAACGTAAGAAAATTATTCGATACAATTTTTTTAAAACTTATATTTCATAGAGCTTATAGCTATTGTTGACTCCGGTCACGCAGGGCATTCTCTTAACAAATCAGTTACATATTATCAGATCGATTATTAATAGAAAAACAATTTTTGATTGTAACGATTAGTACAAGCGATGCAGCGTTTCACTACACGTTGGCTTCATCATATTGAACTGAAGTCTGAATTATTGGTATCTCAATTTACCTAAATTTTACTATCTAAAATAAATGATTACAACAAGAAAGTAAAAAATGATGGAATATATTGAGCAGGAGGGAATGAATTTAATAGCTATTTATGCCATCAGCTACGAAATGCCTAATTTTGTGTAACGCGTGAGATTTTTGCGGAACGAACGAAGTGAGTTTCGCAAAAACTCACAAGTTACACAAAATTTCATTTCGTAACGTATTGCATACAAGATTTTTTGTAATTTTGAAGAAAGTAATAAAAAAAAATTTAATATAATTGATAAAAATTTGGAAAACATAAATTTAGTTTGTTGCTGTTACTTCATGTTAGTTGTCAGTTTGACATTTTGTAAAAAAGTCTAGACGGAAGGTTTTTAGCGAGATTGATATATTTTCAGTTTTATTTTAAAAAAATGAGTGATTCAAGTTCTGAAGAGCTACCAAGCGATATTGAAGAGGTAATGCTCTATTATATTATCAGTAGTTCCCAAAAAGTCAAAGGCAGTTTATGATTTGGCATACGAAAAATTTGTTACGTGGTGTGATGAGAAGAAAATTAAACATGTTAATGAGAAAGTTTTACTTGCATATTTTGAGGGTAAGAAAGATCTAAAAGTTTCCACATTATGGACACTTTACTCAATGTTAAGGTCTGAACTAAATCTGAAAAGGAATATTGATATTAAAAAATATATAAATTTGGTACAATATATTGAAAGGCAAGCGGACGGGTACAGTGCTTAAAAGTCAAAAGTTTTTATCAAAGAAGATTTTGCCAAATTTTTAGTGGAAGCTGATGACAAAGAATACTCAATGGCTAAGGTTGCAATGATAATTGGAATGGCAGGAGCATGCAGAAAAGCAGAATTAACATTTCTTCCAGTTGAAAATGTTATAGACGAAGGAAGCCATTTTCGTGTTGATATTCCACCTTCAAAAACAAAAGTTATACGGCAGTTTGCAATTACCACTGGAGACATTGAAAATACGAATCTTGTTGAATTGAAATATTAAGAAAATATATTAAGTTGCGTCCCCAGGTTCTTAAACACAACAGATTTTTTGTAAAATATGTGATTGGAAAATGTACCAGAAATCCTGTGGGAATTAACACATTTAGCAGTCTGTCAAAAGTTATTGCACAATTTCTTGGTCTTTCAAATCCTGTTTTATATACTGGCCACTGCTTCAGAAGAAGCTCTGCCACTTTCCTAGCAGACAGTGGCGCTGATATTTTAAAATTAAAGAGGCATGGAGGTTGGAAATCTACCTCTGTTGCGGAGGGATATGTTGAAAATTCCATGAATAATAAAAAACTTATAGCGCAAGAAATATTTGGTGAAACATCTAATGCAATGTGCGCCGCTTCCCAAATAACAGCAAGTTCGAGCAATGAAAAAAATATGTCGTCGGGAATTAATTTGAATAATTGCAATAATTGTGTTATCAATATTTATGATAATTAATTAATTTATAATTTATGTTTTTAACTTGTATTATAACAGTTTAATAAATAGAATAATTCTTTTTGTCACTAATTTTGAAATACATTTTTCGTCACCAATTGCATAAAATTTTACTTTATTTTTCACTTGTATATAATATGTTTATTTCACCTTGGATACGGTTGCTATAAACACACTCATTATGCCCTAGGCCATTATGCCCGCATTTGCGGGCATAATGGATTCAAAACGCCCGCTTATTGTACTAGGAGAAATGAAGCAAATTTCATTGATTAAATACCTCATAATCCTTGTCGTATACGACTCTGTATTTCTCCGGCAATGAATTATTCGCAGCTTTGGCTGCATTTTCTATGATATTCTTGGGTAAATTCATTTTCATTTCCATTATTTCTATAAGACTACACAAAGAAAGCAGCATGACATTCACTGAATATGATGACAAAAATATTCACAAACGTCAAACTATCAACAAATGACATGCCTACTATGAGAAGGAATAGGAGCAATGAAACGATTTTAAAATCGCTTTTTCATCATAATATAATAATTTTTTCGTGAAAAATAAAATCTTGTATGCACCGCGTGCGTTACTAGATCCTTATGCCCATCGGGCAACATTCATCCCTCGGGCCAGAGGCCCTCGGGCCGAATGTTTCCCTCAGGGCATAAGGATCTATATAACGCACTTGGTACATAAATAACTATTATGCAACTACTTACAAAAAGTAAGATGTTTCATAATGTCAATCAGT